>JANHFT010002621.1:4096-43097 GCA_032467955.1 Pseudoxenodon macrops | reverse complement strand
TGACTTGAAGGACTCTTTACCATTTTTTAAACTTTCAAACTGATGTTTGGTTCTTATATGTTTGAATAGGTTTTAAATGTATGAAAATGTATCTTTGTATCTTGAGATAATGTCAAAAACAGATTTCTATTGCTGTTCAGGTTGATCAGAGTTGTTCTGCACTGCTAATATGCATAGCTAATATGCAAAAAACATTATGGGATATGTTTGTGTAAGTTATGATCAGAGGTGGGTTCTAAATTACCTTGCCGGTAATTCGCTGCCTCCCGTGCCATGTGGCTGTGCCGCGCATGCGCAGTAGAAAAAAGCCCCGAAAAATTCCCAGAAAAAGGGCAAAAACAAGATGGCGACGCATGCACAGTGCTGGAAACTCAGCTTCTGCACATATGCAGAAGAAAAAAAATGCCAAAAAAAATTCAAATAAAAAGATGGTGGCGCCCATGGAGCAGCAGAAACTGCTCCGTGACATCACCAGCGGCCTACTACCTACTCAGTAGAACTGGTCCGAACCAGTAGGAACCCACCTCTGGGTATGATGCACAAGATTATCTCTACTGTCGACATTGCACAGATAAATAAGTTCCTATATCATCATTTCTATTAATTTGTGCTAGACATGGAATAAAAAAAGAAACACAAGCCTGTATCTGCTTAATAAGGTGAAAAAGTTACCATAAATGTTGTACATCACACCTGCACAAATTGGGTTCCCTGTACAATTCTTTTATATAATGCTAAAATAGAAAAACTACTTAAGGTATACATTGGTTGTTGTGAAACTGTTAGTAATTTGTATTCTGCAGCATAATAGCAACCCAGATTAAATCATAATATGTATCGATATTATTTGCTTATAAAAAAAAAGTGGATGAGACATTTATATTTCAATTATTTGGGCACTAGCAATTTAACATTTGTACATTTGTCAACTTTGTATTTTTCAAGAAAAAAGAACATTAATTCACTTTTTTATGCTACTGCGTTATTGTGTCCTTTGCAATACGTTATGCAAATATCATAACTACCTTTTTATTTGTGGAGACATTTTGAATTAATTGTTAATTCTCTGTTTTCCTTTCTTTCCTTTCCCGTTCATTTCAAAGGTTGAAAAAAATGATGACATTGACCAAAAGATTGAACAAGATGGCATCAAACCAGAAGATAAAGCTCATAAGGCAGCCATCAAAATTCAGGCTAGCTTCCGTGGACACATAACAAGGAAAAAGCTCAAGGGAGAGAAGAAGGGAGATGCCCCAGTTACTGATGTTGAAGGAGAGAAGAAAGAGGTCCTTGCCAATGGTCTGGCAGATGGCAAAACTACTATAAAAGAAATTGCTCCAACTGAGAATGCCCTGCCTGGAGATGAAAGCAAAGGGGAAAACACCCCAGCAGATGAAAAGCAGGCAGATGGCTCAGAGCAACCTGTTCCAAAGGCCACTACTCCTGCTACCCCATTGGAGGAAAAGCCTGATCCTGCTGCCACTGAAAGTGCCACTAAAGCTTCCACTGATAATTCACCATCCTTGAAGGCTGATGAAGCCCAAGTCAAGGAGGAACCCAAACAAGCCGATGTGCCTGCCACTGCCACCACTGCCGTCTCCCCTAGTGCTGCAGAAGATGCTACTGCCAAGGCAACAGCGCAACCCCAAACAGACACGGCAGTGAGTAGCCAAAATGAAGAGAAAACAGGTATGCTATAACAGGATGTGGGTAAGCGATTTTATAATGCAGACAAGTCGTGAGCAAATGAGGAATTAACCCATAATTTGACTGCTTATGTGATTAATGCAGAATAAAATAGGCAGTCATATATCAAAGTGGAATCTGAATGGTAAACTCCATGGTAAGAATATAAAATCAAAAATCCTTATGATAACATCAAGGTCAAGGGTAGGTACCCTATGTAGTGAAATACTGATCAGTAAAAATATCTGAACAGCATGATTTGAAATAGCTGTTAATCTGGGTTAGAAATAACATATTTATACAAAAGAGTTAAATTAATATTTCAAGTATCCAGAGATAACTGGCTCTTGCCTTTTTAATAAGAAATATAATACCAAGATAGATTTATAGTACATGCACTGTCTCTATGACTCATACATTTGATCTGTGTAAACAATACTAGCTATTGAATTTAGGGGAACACACATTCTAAAGGTTGATAACCATTGAAGGTCTAAAGTAGGTGAAGTAGCCAAACTGGATGATTTTTGGCTTAATTCCGAATGATTTCAGGGGAGATGGGCCAGATATGATTTTGAATCACTTTCTTTCAAATTGGTCTTTACATCTCATGAGAAATCAGTGTCTCCTCTGGCTGACTATACAAGGGCATAGTGTTTGAATGAATAATAAACTTTGCAGTTCTAGTTGCCAAAAGCAATTTACTATGAGCAGAAACTGGAATAAAAGGATGGCAGGAAAGATGCATAAGGAATTTGGAATCAGTAAACTTGCAAACCTCTTTTCTTGGAATACGTATCATTTAGTTCAGTGACAGTGTGACAGAATAAATGGACTCTGGATTATAGCCCATTAGGAAACATGCTGCTGAATTGTGACAACCTTTCCACAACCCTGTATTTGTGATTTTATTGTTCCCTCCTGTAGCTTGACTTGGCAACTTGATGGTTTTAGGCGTCTGGATGCCTATTGCCTGGCTCCAACAACAGAACCCACACAGAATAGAACAAAATTTATAGAAAAAATAAATTATTATGCAGGGCATAATACACATTATAGACACTACTGAGATAAATGCAGAGGTTTTAGAGGTTAATTTTTTTTAATGATTTCTTGTTCAGTTTACTTCCACAAGTTTGTTAAAACTTCAAGCAGTCATTCAGGAACAGTTTATTAAGTTTCATATGATACTTTCTGTTTCTTTGATTATACTGTTTAATATAGAACACATGGATTGGTAGAATCAAAATGGGAGAGGGTGTTGCTAAGTAGGAAGAAAGTAGGAACAGGACAGATGTATACCTGTATTATTTGCAATTTTGTAGAGTAGGGGAACTAAGTAGTAGATGAAAGAGGCAATTTAAGAGAATTGGATCATATTGGGTTCACAAGAGGGAAACAAAAACCAATTTTAAGAATTAATCATTTGGTTGCCAAAGATACTGTATCAATACAAATTTAATGAATTGATCATTAAATTACTCAAAAAAAAAATCAGATGATAATGAGCTATACTTATAGTGAAAATGAGTATATGCCAGCAAAACATGGACAGTAACCTCACAATCAATACAAAAGCGACAAGTGACACAAAGAGCCATGAAAACATACATGCTTGGCATCACAAGACAAGATAGAAAGACCTGCATGTGGATTAGAGAACAAATGAAAATATATGATGCCATCAAAAGAATAAAAGAAATGGTCACATAGCGAGAAGAATTGATGGCAGGTGGAGTAAGGCAGTCTCATAGAATGGATCCCACTTGATAAAAAGCATCCACAAAAGGGACCTAAAACAAGATAGTGCGATGACATCAGCAAGTATTGCGGGCTCAACTGGCAAAAGAAAGCTCAAGACCGTATTGGTTGGAAGCATGCAGAAGAGACATTCACCCTGAAGTGGATTGACAATGGCTAAAATGATGATGATGCATTATGATGAAAACAAATATATATGTATCTTTCTACCCTTTTTACCCATGAGCTGATTACCTGTTTTAATCTCTATGGATACATGAACTATTGCCCCCCCCACCTCCGCTTCCATCCCTTTCTAAGGTATTTTCCCCAACAACAGCAAAAATTGTTTTATTTTTTTTAAAAACCATATTTTCCTTAACTTTCACCAAGTGGCAGCATGTAGTCTCAGATTACAGATTAGAGGCCAAACTAAAAACCAAATTTTAAAACAGTGACAAACCACCTATCAATTTTGTTAACATTTCTTCATTCAACAGCAAGTTCACGCCTCATAGGGATGTATACTAGTTTCTTTTCTTTGCTTCTTACAAATTTTTTTTATACTTTGTTTCTTATAAATTATTTTTTATACTTTCTAGCCTTTGAAGTCCAATCACTTATTCTATATCCCCGTGATGGCAAACCTATGGCACGTGTGCCAAAGTGGCACGTGAAGCTATGTCGCCTGGCACGCGCAGCCTTGTCTGTTTATTTTCCAGGTTTCTCGCGTGCATGACTGCATGATGATCAGCTGTCCTTCGCGCACGAGGCAGTGCCGAAAACCAGTGTGTACATGCACGCCAACTGGCCAGCTGCTTGTCAGGTGCACATGCGGACCGGAACCTGGAAGTTCAGCTTTTCCGGAGCATGATCCCTTCACATGCGCGGTAGTGCCAAAAACTGGCCTGCACATGCTCGCTGGCCAGCTGTTCAGTGGGAGCGCATGCACGCTAGAATCTGGCTTTTTCGGAGCACCCCCCCCTGACAAGTGTGCACGCAGATGAGATTTCCACACAACCTTTTCGGAATTCAGTACCGAAAATGTTCGTCATCACTGCTATATACCTTCCTAGCCATTTAGTAATTTGCTTTCAGATGTAAACAGAAAGGCAGAGTTTATTTGTTGCAGTTTTAAAACTGGAAAGCAATAGGTTTATTTAAATAATTTATATGGCCACCTATTTCACAACAATGACTCTAAGTGACATACAGGGCTTAAAACAGCAACTATACTTCTGTATATATCACATAAATTCTAAGATTTTAAATAAAACCAGTCAGAAAACATCAGCGTTTCAACATCATAGTCCACCTAACTACCTAGGACAATGCTAATAGAACTGGAGCCATCCAGATTTCAAGATGGGTGCTTTCCATAGGACAGATGCTGCCACAGAGAAGGCATAGCCTTTGGATCTAATAAAATGCTACTGTTTGGCAGAAGAGACTCAGGGTACATATTCTTGCTACATCTGAGTAGAAACAGTGGAGGAGTGAGTGGTGGTCCTGCAAGTATTTTCCACTGGTTCTTGAAGATTAGCTTTATTGAGACAGCCAATGGAACTCTCCTTTCTGTGGTCTCCAATAGAGTATCCTTTTCCTATTGTTACACAACAATAGTCAGGCTCTTTCTTCCATACTTCTGAATTTTGTAGAACTCTATAGAACTCATTTTTTATGCACTCCTGTCTCATTATTATTTTTTGTCTTATGGAGAATATCTCTTCCCTTGCAGGAGGATAACATTTTATGGTAGCTTAGTAATAATTGGATTCATACCAAAAATGTCTTGCATCACATCGCTATATATGTACACTTCCTGTGGGTGAATACACAATCTCAAAATTGCTAGAACTTTTCTCTAAATGGAAATTGACATATAATGGCTTCCCATCAGAGAAATTGTGCTTTTAGTTGATATTTCTGATTTGGTATGAAAAGATGTTGCTTCCCTTTCATCTCCCACATATTTCTGGTGCATTAAAGGATTGGTGTAGGAGCAAGGAAGGAAGAAGTGGAGGCATCATAACTAGGAATGGCATCTTGTTAATCTTGAAAATGCATCTGAATATTCAAAGAGAAACACTTAAGAGAACTTGTTTTTGAATGCTGATGACATATTTAGAAAGAGAAACTTCAGCTTTACTTGGTCTCTTCACAATTCCTTCTGTTTATTTATTTTCTACAATGTGAGTTCTTCTCCTTTAGCTCAACGATTTGAGAGCACCTTATAAAATTTATCCTGCATTGCTGTAAAAGGGACAAAGAAATAAAAGTGCAAACATTTGAAGTGGGGAAAAATGGAACAAGAGTTTTTGTGGAAATTCGTGGATATTCCTCAAAAGGTTCTGACTCTTACTGTAAAAATAGTATACAATATTGTCTCAAGTCACTGAGCAAAAAAAAGAAGAAGCTGTCAATGTAATTGGTAGTGGAAAGCTGCCAATAAATAAATGAATTCAATGGCGACAAGCCAGTAACATTGGCTAGCCACTGAGACTTGGCTATTACTATTACAAAAAGTAAATGCAGCTCAACCTTTTTTTCTTACAGTGTTTCTGCAGTTACCTCAGTTTTCTAATCCAAGAATATGATCTCATCAGTGACATTGACAACATATGAGATCCCTCCTTTGCTTTGTCCTTTGTCTCAGAAACATATTTCATGAAAGGGGATAGATTGAAGGACGTATCAATTCAATCAGATGACAGCAAAATGGCAACATTATTTAGTTTGTTTTCTCCCCCTTATTTTATCTATGTCCCATCTTTTAAGGATTATTTCCTCAGGGTTTCCTTATATTTTTACATGAATCAATGTAATGGTTTTTCAGAGAGTGGCCACAGAATATGAATATTCAGGTGGTTTTTTTTGGAAAAAACGATATAAGAAAAATGTGTATCTTAGAATGAAAGAACATTAGGAAAGACTTAAAGCAAGATGGAATTGTGGTACATGTTCTCACAACAAAACCCTCTGGGATACTTCCTTGAATACATTTAGCACAACTGAAGAGAATACTGCATAGGATCTATTGAAAGAAAATAATATATTACATTCTATTAGGGTTGGGCAATGTGTAGCCCTTGGCTTGATTTCCTGTGGCGCTTAGATTACTTTCAGAAATTCTCTAGAAACAAGCCTTGTTACACCTTTTCTAGCTAAAAAGGTGATATAGAGAAAGAGGTGTATAGAAAGAGATAGAAGGGAACATCAAAAGAAGGGGGTGGAAATGAATCCAAGAAAGAAAATATTTGAAGGATGTCACCATGCTCACTTTTAGCTCAGTCCTAAACTGTACAAGGCCCTTAGTTCCAGCAGATATTGTCAAAGAAGCATAGCTCTTGAAGGGAAGGGGTGACTTGCAATGAAACTTTTGTTTCATAAAGAGCTTTGATAGTAAGAGGACAGGTACTTATCTTTAGAAAAAAACCTAAAGCATTTATCCTGAGTGGGAAGCTTCTCACACATTTAGCAATAGAAGAATCTTATGCATATATATTTTATTCTGCAATTCCAGTATTCTATGAATCACATTTATTTTCCTACCAGTTTCATAGAGAAATCCATAGACTCTTTCAAAAAATAATAACGTTTAAGTATTTCTTGCACATATAGAATTGTTTCCAGGCAGTATTTTTGTTATGTAAAAATGTACACAAAAATAGACATCCTACAAATATAGAAAATATGACCTTTATATCTATGACAAATCTTCATTTTAGAGCTGCTATCACGCTGGACAAATTTAGTACTCTTTTCAATTTCCCTCCATTTAATCTAGAAATCTTTACAGAGATTACTCTTAAGTGAGCAAACACCACTTCCCTTGTGGCAGCACTACAAGGATTAAATATAATGTGCAATCTGTTTGTGATAATTTTCTTTTTCACAAGCTCTGGGTTGCATATGAATCTATAATGAAATCCCTGCATGAATTTTTTGTATATTAATTTCATTCGGTTTGTTTTGTGTGACTCTTTACTTTTCTTATTCTTCTCTTGTCCCTATTAAGAAATACATGCTACTTTTAGTTTTGTGAATGTTTTAACTAGCAGTATCTGTCTCTTAAAATGGTATTACTATATTTAATATCAAATGTTATAAAGATTCATTACACATTACAGGATAATGTGGTAGTTAAGGTGTTGGACTAGGATCAAAGAAATGCAGAGATTAATTTACTCTTCAGCCTTGTCTGACAGTGTATCAATCACTAATTCTCAGTCCAGTCTCCTTTTCATGGAGAAATATTGAAATATTGAGGACACTCTATGCCTTGTTCTCTGGAATAAAACTATGATATTTAGAAATAAACGAATGTATATTTTTGATGCTTAATATGTTTCATTAGTGCTTAATTCCACCTTTCCATTATGATTTTCTCTTCTACAACCCATTGTACTGCTTGTTAAGGAGAAACAGTAGTTATGTAAATGAAATAACTGAAAACTGTTTCCTGCCTCATATGAGGATGACGGGATCAGTCAATGGAACCAACTTCTTAGTTTTCATGAGATCCATGTCCTGCCCCTTTTAGATGTGTATTGATGTCCAAATGGATCAGGCTTGGTTTGTGATGCTATGTCCACCATCTTCAGATTTGACCTCTTGCTGACATCCATGGATGTTTACTTCCATTAGTTGACACCAATAAATGGAATTGTTGCCCAATGACCATTATATTACTGTATCTTTTAAGCATAAGGGTTGAGTTATCTTTTTTTGTCAACATTCTAATGTACATTTAAACAAAGGAGTAATCCTCTATTCAGACACTGGATTCAAAGTTTCATTAGTGTTTTATTTTATATTGATTTGCTATTATTTAGTTTTAATTATATAGTTTATTTGAATAGTATTTTATTAGAGATAATATTTTATATTGAGCTTTACATAACAAGTCTGAATGAATAAATATTGCTAAGAATAGAGTACTAGCTGTAGCATATTATCAATGGAATTCTAATCATATTTATTTGAAAGTAACTTTATTCTCTGAGATTAATGAGACACTTTAATAAGTGTACTTATAGATGTGTTAATTGTTAAAAGAAATTCATTTAATTCATCTTATTAAAATGGCTTGATCACAATTTGTACAAAAGTTCTATTATCAAGGGACTTCTTCATAGCTACTTAAAAGCCAGCTCACGCCTGCTGCAAGTGACCAGACTGAGCACAAAGATGAATTAAACTGAACAAAAAACAGTGAATAATTCTTGCTTCCACATTGCTGGCTAAGAACTAGACTGATAGTGATTTTTTAAAAAAATTTCATACTGGGGGTGGGTGTCTTCATTTAAATTGCAACCCAATGAAGATCCACTTTTAAACATGCTTATCTCTTGATCAAAAGAGCTAAAGAATTAGGGAACTCTTCAGCACACCCTAAACATTGGCTAGAGTCACTAAAATGAAATACGTTAACTTCAAAAAAAAGCAAAGAAATCTTGTAGTGATATTCAGGACCTTTGATCTAAAGGAATCTTTTATTGTTTCAGGTGTAGAAACTGTATGTATGATATGTAACCCTTTTTTCATTTAGCTTCCAAATCTATGGACTCTGGAGTGTGCTCAATAAAGCAGAGTAGAAGTTGTGATCACTGAGTATCTTGCGTTTTCTCAAAATGTGAGGAAATGTTTTATAGTTTTAATGATTAAAATGGCAAATCAGAAAAAAACAATGTTCATTATGACAATTTCTTGGATTTCATATCATTTAAAAAAAATAATAATAATCATGCCATATAATTCCCATGAATAATTGTTAAATACCACAGACAATATAATATTTCTGTAGAGTTTATTTAGGGACCAACAAATGGAGCAGTTGCCCTAGGATCCACACAAGAAGGGACCTCCATCCAAATTATAATTTTGTTTTGTAATGTTGAAAGTTGATCCTTTTTATTCAAGGCTGTAAAACAAACCAGTTCAAGTATAGCTAAGATCCAGAATTATTTCATCATTTTGGACATAGTTAGCAGCAGATTTTTACATTTGATAAATCTGAAACAGGACAAAACCTTTCTTTCTGGTGGTCAATAAAAGGCCAGGCTGTATAAAATGGAAATATTGCCTCTTCTCTAATGGGTGGCAGTCCTTTAAGCCTTTGTTCATGTAAAATCTTATGCATGAGATCGTGATTTATGTAACTTCCATATTGTTCAGATTTGAGAGCTTAGAAAAATGAATACATACTGAAATGGAGCCAGTCAAATCCCTCATAAATTGGCCCTTTGTTGTCACATTCCTCTCTTTTTAAAATCTTATATGAAAATATGAAAACTATTTAACAATGGGATAAATCACTAAATACATGTAGTAGTTAGTAGTGATATTGCATACATCTAAGCAACACAAATTGTAGATGCTGGCAGGGGCTGATAGCCAATTAGATTTTCTCTTTTGAAAGTCAGCTATTCACAGAATTGAACAATGCAAATCATTATCCCTTCCTACTCCAACTGCGAAATCAATAATTCCAATTACTTAGCAACAAAAATAATGGCTAGCCATTCTTCTGAATTTCACCTCACACTTGTGCTGTGAAAAGTTTATTTTATTTTTTTAAAGGAGCCTAAGAATTCTGAGAGGTTATAATACTGCAATCAGCTTCATCTCCATTTACTTCTGACATACTTAGTTTTAATGTAATAATGACCTTTAATTTATGAAAACTCCTGCTGTAGAAAGCATATCAGTTCCTTGATTGTTTTCCTTTTTTTACTATAATAAGTGCTATATGTCTGGAAGAGGGTTTTTTTTTTGGGCATCTGATTGGTCAGCAACAGAAAACCTTGAGAGGGAATCAAGCTGCTACAGCACAATGCACAATATTGATACTGCTTTTCATTATTTGTTTCTGACCGCTTGTGCTTCTCTAGTTTCTTTTTTAGGTTAAGTTAATTCCTAATTAAAATAATCTATAGTTTACAACAGCCATCATCCTGAGAGAGAGAGAGAGAGAGAGAGAGGTAAAGAAAGAGAATGTAATTTGAAAATCTAATACTTTAATTTGCTACCCAAGAAGAAAAAGTAGGTATGTTTTAAACTTAAAACACTAAATTTGACCAACACATTTACTGAGCAATAAGGAAGTTTTTCAGTTCTATAAAACTTTTTCTCAGACAATAAATTAAAAGGAAAATAGAAGTAGATGATAGAACGTAGGTTCAGCATGAAACAAATTCCGCTTGTTTCAGACATAATGGTAAACCGATAAATAATCTGGTGTCACTATGTTTAGAGGCTCTGTTTATATTAGTTTCTCAAATGAAAAATGACAACCATTTGCAGAGACCTACTATGTTGTAAAGGAAACCAATTGTATAACTGTTTTTCAATTTACAGTTTAAAATGAGATATAGAGCCAATTCTAATTTCTCCAACCATGGCATGAGCCTATTTAGGTTGCCATTAATTTTATGACTCATCCTTATAATTTTTTAAATATAATTTGACATAATTCTTGCCATGGACCAATTTAGCATGATTCATCAATAATGTGGTTGCTAATGTTGACCAAGGTGGGCTCTGCCAACTCCTATTGCTACATTAGGAAGCTTCAGGCATGCCCCCTCTCTTCTAATTGTTAAGAATTACTCTCCAGGGCCATTTTGGTATGTGTTACAGACAGAATATACATCTGTCTTCTGCAGAGGCATCTGCCCATGTCATGCTTGACTGGCGCTTTCTGGAATGCTTGTTAGGTCTTACTTGGGCTCCTTATAAACAGGGATTTAGCAGTCTTTTCAAAAACTTGTGTTTTAAACATGAATTGGACACTGTTTTGTGGAAAGATAGAAAAGGAGAGAAGGAAAAGAAAGAATGGAAAGAATAGAAAGAAGAAAAGGAAAGAAAGAAAGAAAGAAAAAAAGAAAAAAAGAAAGCTCTACCAGAATACAGCTGTCTTGAAAAAATGGTAGTTCTGTACTGCACAGACAGTTGCTATGAATTTCAAACAAGGCTGAGTTGCCGTAGCTTTGTGTTATTGATTCTGTTACTGTTTTTTTTAACGGGAGGGTGTTGTTGTTTATGTCAAGAGGTTTGCATCAGAGGTGGGTTCCTGCCAGTTCAGACCGGTTTGCTAGAACTGGTAGCAGGAATTTCCACCCACTCGCCGAACCGGCAGCGATGGCCGGCTGGACATGCCCCCGAACCGGTCCTCCGGCCGAAAATCGGCCAAAAAACATCCCTCTGTACATGCACAAAGCCTCCTGAGCATGCACAGATGGTTTTCACCCAGAGTTGACAAGTGCATGTGCGCTCGCTATGCTTGCACGCACACATGCACAGTTCCGGTACAACTCCGAACTGGTAGGGACAGTAAGTAGAACCCACCCCTGGTTTGCATGGCTGTACTTTATACTGTTTTTGCTTTTTTGCCTACTCCATTCTAGTTCCATCACTATCTATGTGCTACTTCTTAGTGGTTTCCAGCCAAAGGGATAAAGCTGGAGTCACTGCTCTTTCACTGCAGCACTAGTGGAAGATGAAATTTGCTCAGTATCATTTCCTACCTGCCAATTCAGCCTGTGCTTCTTCTGCCCTTTTGACCTGTCAGCCAAACTATTTGGGGTCATAGGTTTAGTACTTTTTGAAAAGAGTGTTAAGACTCGTGAAATAGTCCCACTGACAAATCATGGAATGAGGAGCAGGAAATTCTTATGTGCATGCAATCCGAACTGGACAATTTGACAGATTAAATATGTCAAATATGCCATTCCAAACAACTGATTGCATTTATCCAGTCCTACTTCTTTCCATGCTCCAGATAATGGTTAGTAAATAGGTGACACTTAGTGGAGAAGTAATGAAGCTGGGGCAATTAAAGAGGTCTTGTTTTGCATTAGAATGGTAAGGACAGCATTAATCACCATCTTTGTTACTAGGGAAACTGATCACCAAATTTTATGCTGGTAAACTTTTATTTTAGGCACTGATAATAAGAAACCCATGGAATAGACCTGGAATAGATAGTGAATTAAAAAAAAGTTTTACCAGCTGAGTACTTTCTTGTCTTGGAGAAACTCTGCAAAACAAAATTTGACAAGTATGTTAATAAATAAAAAAATAATCTATTTTAAAATGCAATAGTTTATTTCTCTGTTGTTAAACTTCCTGTCGCTCCTCCTATCTCCCTGGTTCAGAACTAATTAAATGTGCCTGTTAGCATGACTCAAAAGTAATTACTATGATGTTTTCACACCTGGGCTTCAATGACTCAGCACAAGAGCTCAATATTCCCTTTCTGGGATTTGGGGGGTAGTAATTATTAGATTTGTCAGTAGGGGTGTCTATGCAATCATTAAAGGTTTTGCCTTTGTGTCTGGGCAAATGACAAAACAAAGGAAAGGAAGTCAAAGGAAGAGTGAGACCATGGGATGAATTGCTGCCCTGCTACATCATCCTACATAGAGTTTAATTAATATCTTAATTCAGTTCTGGATATATTTTTTTAATGTCAGTGTACTCTGGGCACCAAGCAATGATAAAACAGTCCATCCAAGTACATGAAAAACATTTCTCATTTGTAACCATCCATTCCCTTACTCAGATGTTCTTAATTCTATAGGATGAGTAATAGAATTATACCATGGGAAATACTTTTAGAACAATTGTAATATCTATTGTTAAAATTAATCTACTGTTCGAGTCACAACCATTTGAGCCCTTTTGTCATTAATTTTAAAATTCACAACTCAAAGGCAATTGCAGCATCCACAGATTTTCTAATCCTTTAATTCTCATGTCTGACACCATCATTGCTGATTAAATCCATGTTACAGTAATGGGATTCATGGGGAGAATTGGGATTGTCAACTAGTCATTTTAAATCTCTACATATCAGAAGCTGTCCTTTGTCCATTTGTTGGAAACTCAATGTTATGACATAAAAATATGGAAATATTTATAATTTATTTCCAAAAGCTTGGATGATAGCTTTAGTTTATTTATTTATCATATTTAAGAACCACCCATTGCCCTCAGAGAGGGACTCTGGGCAGTGTATAATAAAATATTCAAAGCTTACATATATGAAATTTAAAAGAGGCAAAGAATGTTAAAATTATTTAAAAGATGGGGGAGAGGGTTTCAGAATGCTAACCAGCCCCAGGGCTGCCTGTTCCTCTGTGTACCCTGGAAGGATAGAATAATGTGGCCCTGTCTCATTTCTGGGGGGAGAGTGTTCCACAGGATGGGGGCAATGACAGAGAAGGCTCTCTTTATGAACCCCACCAGTTGGAATTCTTTGGTGGTCTGCAACATACCTTTACTACCTGATCAGGTGAGATGAACCGATGTAACGGGATGAAGATGGCTCTGTAGGTAGCCTGGTGCCATGCTATTTAGGTCTTTCTAGGTCATAATTACATCTTAACTTGGTCCTTAAAGTAAATTGGCATATTACATGTGTCCTTCTTTGGGCACCCAATATACCGTAGCTCACATGGCCACATTCTGCACCAGCTGATGCTTCTGGATACTTTTCAAGGGTGGCCTCATGCAGAACCTATTGCAATAGTCCAAATGGGAGGTACATTCACGCAGTCATCAGTGACTGAGTAGAAAGCTTCCCAATTTAAGAAAGGGTACAACTTTACACAACACCAAGTTGAGTGAAGACCTCTAGCCACAACTGCTATCTGCACTACGGAGAGCCTCTCTGTTTTATCGGGATTCAGTTGAAGTGTGTTGCTCCCACAGCCTCCAGGGTGGAACTAGGTATCATCAGCAAACTGGTGATACCTTATTCCATGGTGATGGATGATCTCACCCAGTGTTTTCATGAAGATGTTAAAAAGGAGTGCAATGAGCCCTGCAGCATGCCATAAACAGTGGTTGTGAGCTGGACCTTTTCCTCCCTATCAATTGGAACTGGATTTGGAGGAAGGAGTGTGAACTGTGAACTATGCCGCCCACCTCAAACACTGTAAATCAGCCCCAAAAGATACCATGTTGATGGTATCAAAAGCTACTGAGAGATTAAGAAGAGTAAAGATGGATGCACTACTTCTATCCCTGTTCCATCAGAGATCATCCATGAGTGTGACCAATATCTCATATATTTGTTTCTGTCCCATATCTGAATCTGAAAAGTGATTGAAAAGGGTTCAGATAATCCATTTCCTTAAGGATCCCCTAAAGTTGGATCTTCTGCACCCTTAGATAATGCCTGTTGATCTCCATTTAAAAAAAAAGTTATTTAGAAGTTTTATAAACAGGCTGGTCTCAATTAGCATGGATAATTAATCCAATGAAATGGTCACATTATTTGAACCATTCAAAATGATATTTCTATAGAAAACAGGGAAATTGATTCCATCTCTATGGAAATATACATTTATGAAAACATAATTTTTAAAATGTTTATTAATGAAATATAACACTAAAGGATACAAAGAATATATAGTAAGTTGAAAACATATTTAATACTGTTAAATATTTTAACTGTTTTTCTTTAAATCTTCATATATACACTGGTAGATTCAGGTGCTTTATCCCCTAATTGCAGAATTTGCATGCTGTGATCAAGATTATGAACAGCAACCATAATTTTTTTGCCTTGCAACTTTTACATCACAAAAGACAACTTCAAAATCCTTGAGAGTAAACCCCTTCAGTTAGCACATTGCTATTTCCCACTGATGGAATCTTCCTTTTCTCCATTGTGTGCACATAAAAATTATGGTGTCATTAAAACCCCAATGACAACTCTGCGTACATGAGGCTTAACTGTACCTGTGCTACATTTGCATTTATGGAGTTTTGATTTATATTAAATATGACCTGGTATCAATTTATAATTCACGTGAAATTGAATATTGCATTATTCAAACTTGCATTAATCATGAATTGGCTGTAACCAGAATCTCAAGTTGAATGTTGCAGGATTCTGCTTTTACATGAGAATTAATTATTGTTATATTTTAAATAAAGTCAGAATACAATAATGGAATTAGAAAGGACCTTGGAGGTCTACCAGTCTAACTCCCTGCTCAATTAGGAGACCCTATAACTATGATGAGCCATATCTGCCAGCATGGGAGCCATTGCCATAGATCAGTTCCAGTGCAAGTGCCAGCTGATTTTTGGCTGGCCACGCCCCCTCCCCTCAGGAGTCTCTGCACGGAGGCTCTGGGAGGGCGTTTCTGGCCTCCAGAGGGTCTTTGGGGGGTGGGGTAGGCCGTTTTCATCCTCCTTAACCTCCAAGAAAGCCTCTATAATGGATTCAAGTTATTATGAATAAATATTATATTCCACAGGTAAAAAGCAATTTAAAGATTTAAATTATTGGATTCTACTAGAAGTCTAAGTAACAGCATGATCAGCACAAAACTGTCTGTATTCCTACAGAGCCACAGAGGGGTTAGTGCAATTACTGGAAGTTTTGTTTTAAAGATGTCCTAAAATGACAATGTTAATTGAAACAACAATAATAAGCTTGAAGCAATAGGAGTGACGTTTTCCCTGGATTTACCTCTAAACCTACATGCCAAATTTTGATAGCAACCAAGAAAAAATGGTTTTCAAAGGATGTATGTTGTGTTTATTTATATGTAAACATCCTGATTCTACCAGAATTATATTTTATGCCATTTGTTTTCCTAATAAATACTGTGCACAAAAGTATTGTGAGAAAATATGTATACAGTAATTGATAAAACTAAAATGTGGTATCTTGATTTTCACTATGTTTATTAAATATAAATCCAGGCTACAGCAATTGCCAATTCTGTTGGGCATTACAACATTCTGCAGAAAAAAAATGCTCTAGAAATGTTCACATTATTATCGCTTTTTAAAGAAAACTTGGTGAATGTATGTATGCATTGCATTCTTCATTTGAAATACTTTAAAAGAAATGTAACATATCAAAAGTTTATTCTGCCAAATACAGTTTATAGGACCTCCCCAAATGTACTGTACAATATTTTACAGACTGCATATCATTGTTGGCTCTAAAAGGTGTAGCCTAAATCATCATCTTGTACTGTCTGTATGGCCAGATATCAGTGATGGGAAATAAATGATGCAACGGTGACATCACTGCACAGCGAGCTGTTCTGCCTTTGCTTTTCCTCATTGGCTTTGATGATTGCTGGGGTCGGACAACTTGCAGTGCAGTGATGTCATGCCACACGTTTCACCTTAATTAAGTCTCAAGCCGGAGAGAGAAGGAAGAAACACAGATTGTTGCTTTTGGTGGGAACAACGTACATCTGCCTATGACTTCCATTTTGTCATGCTAAAAGCAACAAGAAACCATGTAAGTTCTTTCAGTCTGAAATCTTTATGCCTTTTCTTCTTTATTTGTATTTTTTTTAAATGACATCTTACTTTATTTTGTGCATTACTGTGTTTAAAATTATCGTGGTGAGAAACGGCACTAAGCTGCATCTTTATTTATTTTTTTCATAGTTCTTACTGCAGTATTTCACAGCAGAGGTTTCTGCTGGGCATGTGGTTTGAAGCAGATTTATGCATTTTTCACTTGGTTTACTTAGAATGTATATTCTTTTCTTAAGAGTAATGATAGTTCTGCAAACATACTAGAAAGAGCTCAAGAAATCTGATTAAAACTGTAATCTTATTTCCTTTACAGAAAGCCAGCTGTATTGAATTTAGTAGAATTACCGTCTAAGTAGACTCATATAAACTTATTCTGTAACACTTCTTGAAGCAGTGACCACTCATGCACTCTTTTAGCTAGTAATATTTACAGGAATGGATGGCATTTGATGGAAGAAATCTTCTAATAAGGAAATAAGGATATGGGAGAAACAAAGTTGTGTGGGAGAAAACATAAATCTGCTGTTATTCACACGCAGATATACACACACACACACATTACATATCTTGAGATATCGGGTTCATGAATCTGAGATGGAATTATTAATTTTTAGATCACAAGCAGAAGTCTATATACAAGTATACTTGTGCTTTTAATCTAAAACAATATTTCTCTTCTGGATTTCCCCAACCTGGAACCCCACAGATATAATGGAAGCCTGAGAATTGTGAATTAATTCATGCCAAATTAATTAATTTGGCATGAATTAATTCAAAAATCCCAGCACATCGGGAAAGTGTTATCCTACACCTTCAATTTGTAGGAAGAATTTGACAAATAGAATTTTCTCCAATCTAGTAACCAAAAGTGCATTTCTATTCTATATTTTGGTATCATTTACTAACAAAGGAAACTAACAGGGTATTTCAATTATTATTTATTGTTATGTAAAAAATATTTACAGGGTGACTATTTTGTTGTTGAAATTGTAACTTTCTATGAATCCCTTCATTGTGGCAGTTCAAAAAAAATAAAAAAAATGAATTCTGTGACTTCAATAATCACCAAGTTAAAATCAAGTGACAATTACATTTCAAATGACATGAAATCAGCAAGAAGCTTAAAAACTACTTTAGTTATGCAATTATTTGACTAGGGCTATATATAAAACTCTTGAGACTCCATAATCCTATTTGTTGAAAATGCATGGTGCTTTCCTGTCACTCTGAAACATAAACATTTAAAATAAGCCTAGAGCACTTATAAAAAGATTTTCACAAAATATGAATGTTACATAATTGCTTCATCTCTTGAAGCCTTTTAGACTTCCATAATGTAAATATGGCTGACTCTAGTCTACTAATACATTACCCACTGCTATCTTGAATATTAAACCTCACTAGATGTATTGTGTCTTATTAAATTTTTATCTTGCTTTGCACGTCTAGCCAATTAGATTTTCGAAACAATCATGACTAAATATGCCATAGCGTGGTGCACAATGTGAACTTAAGCAATGTTTCTCATCTACTTTGATGAGAATATGTGCTATTACTGCACCATAGGTAAGCTAACAGACTTAAAAGAACACTTTGAATTACCAGCAAATGCTAGCTTACGGTAGTTGCTCCTAAAATTGTTTAAGAAAATGTAGAGATTTAATGTCAGGATCACCGTGAGATGACATCTGCCGTCAGATGAACAACATTTTTATCTTTTAAAGAGTGACATTTTATGTTAACTTACTCCCACACAGGATTAACTAGTGAAAGAAAACATATTAGTGCTTTCATTTTAATCCATGTTTAAGCAAAAGGCAAATGATTTGGAAATGAACTGGTTTTTTTTCATGAACATGAAAGTATATGTTTTTGTATAGAAAGCCTGTCCAAGGCAGAATGCATTGTCAAAATGGATATACTGTATGTCTGGGGGGTGGGCTGCACTTGGAGATGCTGGAAACACTGTTTGAAAGTCACCATCAGCATTTGGGATCAGGTAGACGAATCAGTAGCCCTGGGTTCTGACTGCTGGTCTTGAATGCCAACTCAGTGTATAACAAATCTGCCTTTATCCACAATGTGGACCAGGGTGCCAGTCTGGAATGCTGAGACCTGGGTGCGCCAACGAGGACGGCATATCTCAGAAATATGCCCACCTGTGTTTCATGTTTGGCACCAGGGACCTCAGGGAAGTGAGTTATATTGTCATTCATGAATAATTGAGAGCTCCTAGTTAGAGGTTCTGCTCCAGAGATAACTGGATGTGAGTCTCTCTTGCTTAAGTTAGGCCTTCAGGAACAGTTGGGCTATCGCTGTCTTACCATCCTCCCTGGTAACTAGCATCATCCCTGCTTGAGCTGTAGTATTTGTTTGCAAGGTTGGTAGTTGAGGCTGATGATCCTGTGGTACTTTAACCTACAGTGACGTTAAAGGCATGGCAACTCAAAAGTTCAGGGCTACTATAGCAACCATCAATCTGTCCCATATGATAGAAGTCTCGCATTTGATCTTTTTGTCTTGAGACAGTTGCAGCGTGCTCTAATATTGGAGGATATCACCATCAGCCTATGGCCACAGATATATCTCTTTTTGGATGTTCTCTGACTCATTGGGACCACTTACTTCCACAAGGAAAAAGGTCTTTTTCTATATATGGACTGTGTTGGCTTTCAGAAGAAGTTTGGGATTTTTCCCCAAGACAAATCAGACACTCTGGCCAAGGCCTTAGCTGCAGCCTTGAACATACATGTGGCAGAGACCCTGGATCAGATTTCTCCCTTGAACCTCTCTCTGCACCAATCTTGGGTGCTTCTTGATTAATTGAAGTGAAATGTTATGTGACACCTAGGCATTCCAAGAAGAACCCAACTGAAATTCATTAGACCAGTGTTTACCCATAATACTATTCCAGCAAGTAAGAGGTACGTCACAGTGTATATAAATAGGATGGTATTTCCTGATATAATAACTGCTCGACATACAATTTGTGCCAAGTGCTACTGCCAAGTTGTTTGCAGGGACTGATCCAACGTCTCCAATTTTTTTATTCATCTGCATTGGTTACCTGTTTATTTATTTTCACTTTAGAGTACTACTCTTATCTGGAAATCTTCTGTACATGTTCTTACTGTATGAGTAATTCAGTATACCATGACATTCTATTTATTGTGTTGAGCCCCCACTGTGAGCAGGTCCTTTTCAAGAATAATGCCTGCTTATATAAAACCCTTCTTGGGGACACTCTAGTCTCAGCACCCAAAGTTTTCAGACATCGAACAGAAACCTGCTTCATAAAAAGTCTAAGAAACAATAATTTTTAAAATATTTATGGCTGTTTTGCTGCTAAAACATGCACCTTTCCTTTCTTTTTAATGGCTGTTTTTAATTTATTATTTATTTCACACATTTATTTTATAGGGCAAAATTATCCATACTTACCTCTGTTGAATAGAATCAGCAGTTAGGCATACATAGGTTACAAGCTTTAAAAAGGTTTAATTTGAAATCAGTTCTATTAGGTTTATGTAGTTTATACCAGGGATGGGGTCTGGATATTTTTACTGCTGGTTCGCTCAGCGTCGCGCTGCGTGTGCACGCAGCAATCAGAAAATGGCTTCTGTGCATGCACAGAAGCAAAAATTAGCTTCTGCGCAGGCGCAGAAGCAAAATCCAAGATGGCGGCACCCACGGAGGCACTGAGGGAACCGGCTCTGTGACATCATCGCTGAGCTACTAACAGTTCTAAAGAACCAGTTAGAACCGGTAGGAACCCACCTCTGGTTTACACCCATACAGTTTGGGTGTAAATGTTGCTGTGATCATCAATACATTTGATACTATGCTCTTAAGACAATCAAAATGGTTTCCAAGTAGGCCATTTGTCAGCAAGGCTGATGGGAAGCTCAGAAATAATCCATTGATTACACCATTAGCTTTGAGCAACAGCAGATTGTTATAACAATTGAACTGAAATCTTAAGCTGGCATCATTCCTTTTTGCCCTCTTTACTACAGACAGCGGCAACCTGATATCTTGATATCATTAAAGAACTCTTACCCAGTCTGGTAAAAATATTAACAAATAAAAAAGGAGGGGAAAAAATCCTTTCACCTATCCCTACATGTCATTTTTCCTTGTTAGAGATTAATATAATTTTGGGCTTGTGATGAAATCTATTTCTTCCAGTTTCTATGGCAATAGCTGGAATAGTTAGTTTGTAGTTAGAATTCTAAATTCCAATAAAAAGTGTGTCCACAAACACACAGATGACTACATAGCATATAATTATGCAAGGCGACCATTGGAACCATTATTTGGAAGTCCCAGAAGTTTTTTCTACTATCACATAAATTCTAGAAAAGTTACCTGACAAATGTTGTTTAAATAAACTCTTGTTAATAGTGTTAAATGTTATTATTTATTTATTATGAATTAATTGCCTTATATGTAGCTATGGATATAACTTTGGTTTTTTTAAATTTATATACCGCCTAATTATTTTTACAAATAACTTAAGGCAGTGAACGTATCCAACAGAATTAACAGTTTCACAGTTTTCTAGCCTGGTGCTTTAACCATTAGGCAAGGAGTGTCAAACCCACATCATCACGTAGCACAATGTTTTTTCCCTTTGTGGAGCTGAGGTGGGTGTGGCCTGTGCATGAAGCATCTGGCCTGTAGGCTGCCAGTTTGACACTCCTGCAAACCAAACTGGCTCAATTTCTACACAGATAATATACAACATTTCCATAAACATTTGATAAAATCAGCATTGAAAATTGACTAGAAACCAATATGGGATAACCAAAGTAATTATTATAAGATGTTACAGTGACCTTCACTTCCATTAAATTTTTAAGATGTAAACTGGCAATAGGACAGAAGCTTAAAAAGTCTGTCAGGGTCTAGTGCTTAAAAAAAGAAAGAAAGAGGCAGAACTGTTTAGAAAGGGCTTTCCTTAACTTTTCATTAAAAAGATGGGCAGGAAAATTCCCCCCAACCTTATTTTGGAAAGCATTCACAACTGTATAGAAATCCTATTCATTCTGTATCCAGATTTGCTCATATTGGCAAATTGAAGTTTTATTCAAGTACGTGGAAAGAGAACTGTGCTATAGCTGATTGTCAGTGCCTCCAAGTTAGCTCAAGTCCTTACAGTTTTCGAACACAATCAAGAATTTAAAAATAATGACGCTAAATGGCTAGAAAATAAAACAAGAATCTGTATGAAGCAACCACATGTGGTAGAAATAGCTTTTCAAGGTCTCATACAAGCTGCATTATTTTGCCATCTGCCAGATGTCAGCCCACAGCTGGAAACATATCTAGGCCTATATAGTCATGCTGTGAAAAATAGTTCACAGCTGTGGTTTTGAAAATATCAGAACCAGACTTGGTAGGAATATCCCACAGGTGCTTCTATTAGAACAACACATCATTAGGAGTCCATAACCCATCATATCTCTATGCATCTATTTTGAATCAGAAGCCATCTTGGCATAATTTTAATTTTCTGTGGGATTTTCCTGTCTCCTCCAAGAGGGCATTATTCAGATCATTCTTTCAAACATGGAAGTGTGACTATGTTCTGATTAGTATCTGCATGTTTGAAGAGTAAAACTTGCTCTTTTGACATTCGTTCTTCTACAGAAGACATCCGACTAAATGTGTTGGGATTTCCAGAAAGCAGGCTTCTTACTATTTTCAAATCTTCTGGCTCCCTCCCTTTAAAAAAAATAATAATCTTGATTTTTAATTAATAGACGCCAGAGTTTTGTTTGGAATATTTTTAAAAGTAAAACTTTGAACATGAAGGAAATGTTTTGAGATACCTATAATCCTTAACTTACGATCACAAATGAGACCAACATTTCCATTGCTAAAAAAAGGCAGTCATGATTTTATGACCTTTTTGCCACAGTTGTAAAGTAAATCAATGCAATCATTAAGTGAATCATGCAATCCTTAAGTATGGGCAGTGCATGTCAGAAGCTGTCTGAGAGGGTTACAAATGGCAGTCACATGTGGCACTGCAAGTGTTGTAAATACATGGCAAATGCCTGAATGAATACGTATCATGTGACCATGGGGATGCTGTAAAAGTTGTAAATGTGACAACCATTTGTAAGTCACATGTATCATTTTAACTCCTAACAGTCATTAAAGAAATGATGAACCAATTTCGTTACATACATGATGTACAATGACAATAAAGGCTCTTGTAAGTCGAAAACTACCTATGATATGTTTTGATATATCTAGCATATGTAGCTCTGTCTAACTAACCATAATTGTAGCATTTCAAAACTCTCTCTGACTATAACTGTAAATAATTTGAACCATTTACAAAAAAAAAGTAATTTAAAATAATCCCCAAAAAGTAATATATATATTTTCAGATTGAGATTGTGACATTTTTAAATCATTCTTTCTGGTTACCTGTTTCATTGAATATTTAAATGCCTATTAAATATGCATATCTTCTGGGGAGTTATTATTTGTATGTATGTTCTTCGAGTACATGTTCAATTGCATTTTCTTCAGTGCTGTTATATAAATGTGTTTATATCCATCATCCACAATTAGATTTACTGATCAATGACTCCAGTATGGGGCAAGCCCTACCACTAAGCAAAGTATTATGACTGGCTCAGCAGCAAAGGCAGTATTGGAGGATATAATTATGGTTGCTGTTGATAGTCCTGCACTTTCACACCACTGGCATCTCCCCCCCCCAATGCTCATAAAGCTCAGTCTGACCTTCAATTGTCTTCACTTCTGGTGACTTTGGAATCCAGATAACACTATTACCCAATCAGTGCTCACTTTCCAGTTGTCCTAGAGAAAAGTACAAGAATGTCATCCAGTTATAGTAGTATCGATTCCTAGAGAGGCCCCCCAGTCACAAAGTAACACAAATGACTTTGTGTGCGCTTTGCCACCTTTCATCAAATGCATTTAACTTACGTCCTTCCCCAACAATAATCTGTAACGGTTAAATAATAATAGCATGCCAGAAAATTTGTAAGGACATACTTTTCACATGTTATTGTGGGTAGGTTGTGGTGGGTGGAAATAAAGGATAGGGTCCATAAGCAGGAAGCTAAATCTATTTGGGTTTGGGAAGAAGAAGAAAGAAATGGCTGTTTGAGCCTGGAAGTAGAAGTTAGAGTGAAGAAACTGGATTTCATAACATGTTCATTAAAACTAAAAGAGCAGCATAGGAAATGTTTGGAATTTCCGAAATTAGGAACATTATATACAGCGTTAGCGGAACAAAAACAGGAATAGATGTAGAAGGAAGAGTTTTAATGATAGAATTACAAATTGAGCAAAAATCATGGCTGTTGGTGACAATTTACACCCCAAATGAGAACCAAAAAGAATTTTATAGCAAATTACATGAAAAACTGATAGAAATGGGACAGGATAATATATGTATGGTTGGAGACTACAATGCAGTGGTGAATGGAAAAAAGGACTATGTTAGCAGTATGAAAAACAAAAAGAAACAAAAAATAAAAACTACAGTGATCAAAATAAAAATGCCAGCAATGTCAGTAAACTAAAGCAGATACAAAAATAAACCAAATGAGTTCAAAAAGCAGTACATTAAGACTAGTCAGCCTGGAAACAATCCCAAAGTGATATAAAACACTAATGTGGAAGTGACATAAATAACTATTACTTTCAGGTGTGTTGAAAATTCTGTCTCACAGCCAGCCTGGAAATAAGTTTAAGTAACTAGTATTGTTTATTATACATGAAATTGGAGGCGTGTTCCTTTTACTCTTCATCTCAGTTAGAAAATGTTCTCAGATGTCTTGCTCAAGAAGGAAAGCTGAATGACCATCCCACAAAGGGGGATGTTTTTTTTCTGTCTGTTGCCACAGAAAGTCCATTTTGTATTCCTTCAATAATCTTCTTTCTCCATGCTGCTTAGTGAATCGATTGAAATTTCTGATCAATAGCACTAAGAAGTGGTTGGGCTGAGAAGGATGGGTTGGTATACTTCATGGAGATGGTCACTTCTACAATGTACAATTAAAGTGGAATTTGATATAATCTGGGGCTTTGAGAGGAATGGACAAAGTCATGCGAGATAATTTTCAATGGCTATTTCTTACCTCTCAGCTAGATGCAACGTGTTATAAATATTGATTACTTGTGTAAATAGTGAAAGTAATATCCATTTTCCTTTCTGTGCTTGTAAACAATGTAACTTACTGGCTAGTGTGACACGATTATGGCTAGATAGGCCAATGGCTTAATCTAACAGATATTCTTATGGTGTTTTTATTCCCCGATTCTTAATTTATGAGAATAACAAATTGTGTTTTGGTGTCTTACCTGAACTACTGCTCTTGTTATGCTGCTGTGCATCTCACTCATTGCATTTGCATGCTTTCACCTACCTGCTGAGTGAACTAAAATAAGAGTGTTGATGAAATTTGCTTTCAAGATGACAGCACCACAGTCGCTGAGAGTGGGGTGTTATTTTTCTTCAGAACTGGTGAGCAAATGGAGAGGGAGAGACTGGCATTCATCAGGGAGAGACTTCCCTCTGAATAGCACTAAATGCACCTGACAGTCTGCCATTTCCACCTCCCTTGAGTGTTTCTTTCAGTACAATTAAGGTGTCTGCTGATGGAAGAAGCTTGATGGTGCTGGTGAATGAGCACTCAGAGTAAGGAGGGGGCAGGAAGCATTCAGAAATGAGCAGTGAAGCATTTCCCCAATATTTTGCTCAGCTGTCAGGCTTCTCTCTTTACTGCAAGTGGCTTTGGAAGCAAATGGGTGAAACTACCATTCCCACATTCCCAGAAACTGAATATTGTTATAACAGGGATGAGGCTCTGTATTTATAAATAACCTCTCTCTCTCTCTCTTTCTCTCTCTCTCTCTATCCCTCTCTCCCCGTCCCCCTCTCTCACACACACCCCACCCCTTTGAGTGATGTCTCTGGAGAGGCATTACTGCTTCTGCTCATCAGCCAAAGTTGGAGGATTTCCATGGCAACAAGGCAGCTGGTGTCTAGACATAGGCAAAATGCCTGGCAATGTAGCTCTCATTGTGCTTTCCCGACCCTTTACATACAAAAACATGTGTCCTACATTGCCACCTCTTTCCTTTCTATTTACTACACATGTATGGAGATTCCATTCCACAGGTTTCAAAAGAGGAAAGTGGTAAGGGAAAGAATCCAAAACAAACCACCATGTTAAGGAAGCAGGAAATTGATTGTTTGGAAAGGTTTTGGAGACTGTGTAAATGGCTTAGAAAATGACAGGCCTGTAATAGAATAGTGCAAAAAAGGTGCACCTTCTCTCATTTGTATTGTAAGAAATGTGATAACAGTTCTGTGTGCAATATAACTGACTTCCATTTTCTTTCTTTGAAAAATATGGAATAATCATATAATGAAATATTTTTTAATGTATAGTTCCCGATTTTTTGTTTTAACTTTAAACTTCGAAAAAAAATGTTAACACAATGATAGCATATAATTTTCCTTTTGTATCATTATGAAAAATCACACTAATTGGTCTGTGGATTTTGTTTTGTTTTTCAAATCTTTTTGAAAAGTTTTGTTTTTCAAATATATAGCAATCAGGAAAGACTGGATGGTGTTCATCACAAATTGAAAGTCACCATTATGTATGTTTTGTATTACATACCTCTTACAATGATTTTAAAAGAATAACATGTCAGCTTTTTTACAAGTGGGAACTTTTCCCAATACCTGGGAAACGGGAGAGGGAATTATTTTACACTTTAATTTAGAAGGTAGGATGAGTTAGCAATTTTTACCAATGGGAAAATGGCCCCAGCATCTTCTGCAATGCTAATTTGCAAGACAAACAATAGCCTTGCAAGCTTCCAAATAAAATGGTACAAGCCATAAATAAATAAAGTTAGTTTTCCAGTGATCACTGTACAGATTTTTTGTATGAACACAAAAAATATTTTCCAACAATTTTGCCAGATCTACAAATCCACTATGGTTTCAATTTGTGATGCAATCCATTAAATTTGTTCTCCTTCCATTGTGGCATGTTGAAATGTTATCACACTTCAATAAGTAAGTTTATATTCTTTGCCCAAGATTATCGTATTAGCATTAATCTAACATTCTTCTCATATTCACACCAGATTATCTTTTCTTATCAATGTATGATAATTCTTAAAGTGCGATGACCTCATGCAAATCTGTGAGAATAATTTGTTGTATAGCTTTTAGCGCAGGGGTGGGGAATAATGGCCCTTTTATCATTTGTGGACTTCAACAAGTCCACAAGTTATAAAGGGCTGTCGTATCTCATCTCTGTTTTAGAGTTTTAAAACATTTTCCATTATGGAGGACACATAAAGATAGTGAGATAACAAGAGTGTTTTTTTCCAGAATTTGTACATGAAAAAATGGTAAAATAATACGTTTATGGAACATATATAAGAATTAGATTTTGATAAACTAGGCATGATAAATATAATAAATAGGTTCAGAATAACTGAATGAATGACCTCACTCTCATATTTTTCTATCTATGCTTCCAGCTTCAGAATTTTTGCAAAGGAGGCAATATTTAAGATAATACTGCACTTTAAAAATGAGGTGGAGGGATTAGATCTTTTTCCATAAGTCATTTTTGGAATGCTCTGCTCTGCCTCCCTATGGAATGTACAACCTAGGAGGTTTCATTTGGCCATGAATTAACTGTTATAATTAGTGCCAATCAAATTGATTTTTCTCTTAGTACTTCAGTTTGATGTAAGAAGAATTTGATTTTTAAATTTCTTTCAAAGTATAAAATATTTATGAAGGGTGTGTGTGTGTGTGTCTGTGAGCGTGCGCACACGCACACATTGTAGTACCAAGAACAAAATGCTCATTAATTACAAGCTGATTGAAGATGAAGAAAGGTAGATGAATACCATGTCTTTTATTGAACAATCATCATTCCAGCAGTCTTATAGCCTATTTGGTTTTCTATAATTCATACAGTATGTATCTCATGGAAAGATTATGGGGAAACTCTTCCCATTACAGGATATGTTTTTCCCAATCGGAAAGTGCAATAAGCGTTGAGGTCTTCAGATTGATGGAAGGCACAGCATCTTCTTCCTCTTTCCAGTTAAAAAATGAGATAAGCACAAAAACTGTGCTCAGTGAATCCTCAAGCACTCCAAAATAACTTCTTTCTTTGGGGGGGGGGGAACCCAGAGAATGTGCAAAGTAGGTTTTACTATAGAATTGTTTAAACCATCTTTGCAGGAAACAATTGGGGTAAATTGGGATGTTATGTACCAGTGTAACACATTTTATAAAAGTTTAATACATTATTAAATTATTGCTCTACTTAAAAGTGGTTTTGCATTGACATTAATGTTTGTCTATAGTGGTCTTGCAAGAACACATACTGTATCCTGTCTGAGGAAGAAATATACATTTAAATGAATAAGTAATAGGTTTCTTTTTCCAATAGGAGTAACAGACCTGTCTGTCTCGGGCAAAACTCTTGTTTAACTACTCATAGCGAAAAGCAACACATCTTTACAAGACGCTTGCATGATAAAATGCTGAGCGACAGATTTTCTTAAAAAACCAAGTAAGGATTCTAAGTGCAGGTAGAGAAAGTGAGTTTAAGACAGTGGTCTGCTTTCTTAATAATCTGAACAAAGGTCAGGAGAGACAAATGCCAATCAAGAAGTTGATGCTGAATGTTAAAGAAATAGTTATAGCAGTTTCCGAATGAATAAGGCCAGCTGTACATGTGAAAACAATTTATCAACAAAGCTTCCTATTATACAGAGTCCATAGAGCTACAAATGATCTTTATTTTTTATTTTTTTATGTACTGCCATTATGTTTAATCATTCTAAAGTCACCACAAATGTAAAGCCAAGGCCAAAAGCCATCAGCCTTCAAAAAGAAAGAAAGGAAATGTAACAAAGGCAGTGTGTCGTTGTCTATTCCAATTTAATTAATCCAAGGAAGACAAAAAGAACTGGGCAGATCCCAGGAGACTGTCTTTTACCCGGAAATCCATTCAACCTAATTTCAGCAGTGTAAGGCAGTAGAAGCACTTGGAGCGCATCCTATAAACCATTAACATATAATGCGGTTGAAGTCAATTGACAAAGCTGCCCTTTCTGGAAACAAAATTGCCCATCTTGGTTTTTCAAACACCCACATTTATATTCATAGCCGTGATTCATTTACTAATAAATGCTTATCCACAATAACCTTGCCTTTCAAAAGAACCACATAGTGCGGAAGAAGAAGTAGATATTCTCAAAAAACTCTGCTAGTTTATATCTACTCCAGGTCTGTTCTATACAGCGACCCAGATATGTTGAAGAGAGAGCATCAGCATTTAGAACTCACCCTTTAAATTTTATGTATTTGAAAGCATGACAGCTGTATGGAACTTTATTTACAGTATGCTATGCTTAACAGTTTTGATAGTGTTCTAAGTACAGATGTCTTGACAGTTAGAAACAAATAGGCAGAAATGTTCACTTAAATAAATGTAATTGCTGAGATATTTAGAGAGGAAATGAGTAAAACAATACAATAACAAACAAAATTCCTTGTAACTCATTTACAGACAGAGCTTCATATATTAAAATTGTATATTCAGCAATGCAGAAAAGGTGTTTTGGGATGTCTACCATAGAACATAATTTCAAATAGTTTTGATAGGCTAGTATCATATTCTATTATTTCCAAAGTAAAATTTGGGAAGGCTAAATGTAGCAAAAATATAAAAATTCAAAAACTTGACTTTATATGCTCCAAATTTAAGATAATTTAGCTGAGCTGGAAAAATGAAGTCTCTTAGTTCAAAGATTTCTTCCCAATTCAAATGCATTGAACTGATAAGATTATTCTAATTTAGAATACATTTTCTAGGTTATTTTTCTCCTTATTTTTCTTATATTTTCCCCATAAAATTGAATGCTAATTGAATAATTTATTTGAAAGGGCCTGTTTCTCATTCCCTTGAATTTTAATAGCTGCAATGTAATTAATTTAGCATAAAAATTATCCTGGTTTCATGGTCTTTTGCAAAACACATAAGAGAACAACTAAAATTTGATTTATCTGACACACTTCATTAGTCCATCTAGCCCAGCATTCCAACATTGACTGGAAGCATCTGTGCAGCAATCCAGATATCTGGGAGTTTTATCTTTTCTAAATCCTTGTTCTCATCCATCATATTGATAACTGTTGGAAAGAAACTGTTGGAAGATAATTTCTCTGGAGACAATAATTTACAGACATGTGACTCTATGTATGATGAAAAAAAAGAGCGGGAAAAGAGCCAATCAAGCAAGGTAAAATGGAACTTAAATGCCAATGGTGAAAATTCGAGAGCTAAGGTAACGTTTCAGATTTCCCATAACAATGGGGTTCAACAGTTTCCATTAGGTTCAAGTTTGCATCCTTTTTACTGGCGATGTCAGGACTGCATTTGAAAGTTAAGTACTGCAAAGATTGTTTGAGAGTTATATTAAGCTTTCTGAGTGAAAGAAATGATACCGGTACCTCGATCCTGACCAAAGTTTCATACTCCCACTTTGTCCTTCAAATCCTTTCTCCACTATAATTATTATTTTATTTCGTCAAGCGTATATTAGAAAACAGATACAAGTGTAAACAAGATTATAAATACATGAGATAGATTCAGATGCAAGGGGACAATAGGACAGGGACGGTAAGCACGCTGATGCGCTTATGCACTCACCCAACATACAAAAAAAGACCCAAAAATTGTCTTTCATTCAGTTTTAGTGATCACAAAAGTGATGCTGTTAAGACTATGTACAGCCCTGGGACATCATTTATTTTGCACTCTGTGCAAAAAGTTTTCAATTTTTTTAAAATAATGAAACTACCAAATTCGATTCATATACTTCCTTGACAAGTTTATTTATTTATACTTCTTAGATGCTGTAGAAGAAACCAAACCTTCTGAAAGTGCCCTGCAGGAAGACGTGAAAGAAGAGGAGAGCAAGGCGGACCAAGAAAATGCCTGAACATTAAGAAATGACTTCCTCTTGCCCTTCCCCCCTCCTTTTTCCTGTATCTTCCCTCCCTTCCTGGTTTCAATCTTCTCCCTCTTTCACCTGTAAATCTGTCTGTCCTCCTTGTCCCTTTCTACCCCTTCCACCTCTATTCTCTCTGTGTGGCAAACATTTAAAGAAAAAAAAAAGCAGGAAAAATCCCAGTCAAACAGTGTGGCTTAAACATTTTGTTTCTTGGTGTTGTTATGGCGAGTTTTTTGGTAATGATGATTCAATCATTTTGGGAAAATTCTTGCACTGTATCGGAATTGTTTGATCTGCGCGTGTGTGTGTGTTTGTCTGCCCACCACGAGTGCGCTCTTTCTCTCTCTCTCTCTTGCCTCCCCTTTTCTCTTATTCCAAGTGTGTGTGCAATGTTATGTTCCTCAGAGGAGTCCAAGACCTATTGAGTGAGTTAAGAGAGGGGAAAAAAAAAAAAAGAACAAACATTTTTCTTTTCTCCCCATTTCAATGTGATGATGGAATGAACTATAGGAGACACAGCAAACAAAGCAAAAAAGAGAAAAGGGAAAAACACAGAATGAGAATACAAGCCCAGTTTGTTTAATAAAATAAAATAAAGCAAATGTGCCAATTAGCGTTAACTTGTGACTCCCGGCTCCTTTTTCAAATTGACAAATGATAATAAAGGAGAAGAATTATAATGATGTCACTGTGATGCATTTCTGTACCATCTCTTCCTCCCTCCTCCCCATGCATTCTAATATATTAGATGAATAAAATGCTTTACAGAGGTTTTTAAGGCAACAGCTGGAGCCAATTATCCTATTACATACCTATAAACAGTGGTATAGGATAGTTTTTGTAAAAGTGTGAACATGGGAAAGACTACAACAGCTTTCGATCAGATATATTTTTGTTTGTAGTAGGAAAAGTATTGTACATTACTGAAGGAAGAATATATTTGTGCTTTGAGATACAGAACTATTTATGTAAAATGTGTCATGACAGGAGGAAGCTATTACTTAATTGAAAAGAAGCTTGTGCCAACTTTACCAATCTCCCTTTTCTAGTGTTTATTTGGGTTAATTTGATTTCTTCATCCAATCTTACTTGAAGAGATAGATAGCATTTTTCAGTATATGGTACCATAGATTAGAGTATTACTTCTTTCTATGCTAGGTAAGAAGATTGGCAGACTAATTCTATACTGATGCCAAAAAAACAACATAGACATGTCCATGAAGTTATGAAGAGTTAAACTGGATTTGAAAGAGACATTACGTTTTTAAACTACGCATATTTAAGATCACACCACACTTGGATAATGATTTATGTATAGCCTAAATTTTGCTCCCTATTTTCAGATAAGGATTGGGAGAAAGACTCTTATAGAGTACTGGCTTTATAGGACATAGAAAGATATCCATACAGAAGAACACTTGTAATTATATGTATTCCTGAACTATTTTCTTTTCTGCTTGTTAGCTCAAAGATACTTCATATATTTTACAATGACATTATTTTGAATTGATAGCCCTGATATCTAGATTACTCCTTAGTTGGTCTCCATTCTACTATAAACTTCTGCATTTTAGATTGCTAGGTGCTCAATTTCAATGCATTGGATAAATTACTCAAGTTGACAAGAAGGCCAAACCATGGTAGCCCTCTAGATACTATTACATTCCAAATCCCATCGGTTCCATTTATTATAGCCAATGGTCAAGCGAGATGGAAATTGTAGTATTAGGAGGAACCACATGCTTATTCCTGTTCTGAAGGGAGGATAAGGAAACCAAGAGCCAGTAAGTGATTATATTTCTACAGGTAAATAATCTAGCACTGATGATGTTACCTACTTTGGATCTGCAAGAAAACAAGCAAGCTTGGAGAACACCAAGGACCTCTCATGCCCTAGGTATCTCCTAATTCCATTTCACTTAATTATGATTGTTGGGCGTTTATATACGTGCAGCTGTTGGTGCTGCTGTGTTGAAATCTTTCATGCAATTGCAATTCAAGGCTGGCAGCCCAAGCCCTTCCTCTGGAATTAACAACTTCTGTTCACCTATTAACTGATTGTATGTATACTTCTCTCTCTTCAAATCCAATTTCAAGAAGAAAACAATTAAAACTAATTCAAGTAGCTTATGAGATCTAATGAACATACAAGCCATAATATACAAATGTCACTCATGCCGGTTTATTTTTATTATGCTACATGGCTTTTACAAAATATCCAAATGACTACTAAGTGATAATACAATTAGTTTAATTTAATGCTGATTGAGTTAAGGATGCTCTACAAATGGGAATCACTAACTCGTGTAAGGGCATTTTGTAAGTATCAAGATATAGAAGGCTTCCATCTATGACTCCCAATTTCCTACAATCAAAAATTTGGTTGATGCCTTTATGCAATTTTAGTTTCTATAAAGATACACGTTTATGCATGACTATGTGTTAAAAAAAGAAAAGTTATATTTGCTTGATATATTTGGAATAGAAAGAGTAGAAAAGGAAGAAGAAATACAGATAAGCTCCATGAGAAGTTTTTAAAAGCTGGGGGGGGGGGGAACATTAGCAAAAATTCTGCATGGCAAAATGCGGCTACCAGGAATTAAACCCAAATCTAAAGGTAACTTTACATATGTTCCTGAAGGTATACATTGCCCTCCACTGGAAGGATGTTGTGTTACAAGAACGAGAAAAGGAAAACTTTCATCCGGAACTGAAACGTGAGCCACGATTGATTAAACACATTGGCCCCTACAGTTTAAAATCTTAAGTCTAGCCGTTGAAAACATTTACAGTGAATTATGACATTCAACATGGTAGAATATCTTCTATTGAAGCTTTGCTATATTCACTGTAAATGTAGTGTCACCAACACTAATCAAAATTAAGCTCTGGGGAAATATTTAAAAAAAACCTCTTTTTCTAATAAACACTAACCTCTCAAAAATGATATCCTTATTTGCAAGTAGCAACTCTATCTGAGGACTATCACTTCTGACACAATGAAGAATCTTTTACAAAATCTTAACATTTTTTGTCAGAATTCATTATTGAACCTGCAGCAGGACCAGTTTTTCTTATCTGATGAAACCTAACAGCCTCAGGGATGTTTTTCTATCTGGTGTCTGCCATTCTTTTTATTAGCTAGAGAGCAAACAGTTTAATTGTATTGCTGGGAAGCAATTTTTAAGGTTTCTCCTGTAAAAGAGCTCTTTAAATGTTCATAAATCCTCCAGGTAGTGGCCTTTTATTGGTCTGAATAATGTGACCAGATTGTTTCCCAGCGTATTAATAGATCTAATTATCAATAAGGCTGGAAACAATAGCCTCCGTCATCCAAAGTAATTGCATTATACAAACACCACATTTGATATGATAGGAGATAAACTGGTAAGCTCCATAACTGAAACATCAAAGAGGAGATGGTATCAGGAGAAAAAAAATGTCTGGACTTTGGAAGGAAACACACTCTGAAGGCCATGTTTGAAGCACTGTTGACAGCGTTGGGACTAAATGTGAATCCCTTAGTCCTTTTATTCTGGCCGTCTTGTTATGACTACTGAAAACTGTCTATACATAGTACAATTCTGTTTCTTACAGTTATAGATCAGAGACCAGAAGAAATAAAAACACTCACTAAATATATCATTAAAAATTCTAAAATAAGATAATAACAGATAAAATCTATGATAAAACCCAGGCTGCCAATTACACATGGTCTAACTATACTAAAATTACAATCCATAAATTGTGTGGTCCATAGTCAGTTTAATACTAAAAGGGAAAGGAATAAGCACTGCACAGAGTTTGCTACGTTTTTTGTATAAAATAGCTATGGTGGATTAGACATGCGTTTCCGATCAATCCCCAGTGCTGCTGCGCAGAATCAAGCCACCTGCTCTTTAGTTATGGACTGTTCATCCTTAAGCAGCCACTGGAGATAAGCTGTGTCAGAGCGGCCAGGATGCCTAGCAATTATTGGAAGGCTATGTTTTTTTTCTAATCTCTCTGTAAAAGGAACATCAAAGGAGTATCTGACCAATGGTCTCCATCTCTCCTGGACTGGTCTTTCAGTCAATGGTATCTTTTTATACTTGCCGTACAGGATGACTGATGGAAGCTCATGGCACGGTGTGAATGAAAATGCTTTCCCATGGTTTGCCGACTCAAACTGGCTAAGGTAGCTGGCAGGAGTAGCAACATGTCTAATGGCGTCTGGAGCCAGAAACAATGGAGCTTTCCCTAAGTCCGTTTGCCTTATGATTTACTCTACCCTTTGTCGCAAGGTTTGTTTTGCTTGGTCATAGTTCAATTGAGTATTGAGGTTGGGGAGAAGCCTAGTTTGGCAAAGTTGGACTCGACAGCCTTGATCCATGACGAGGAGAATTTGTCTTGGAGGATTAATGGAGCAAAGCCTTGCAGAAAGAAGTTAAGCTTTAGCCAGAAGTTTAGAGACACTGTACAGATTGTTGCTTCGACTTTTGTCAATTTTGTCTCCAGGAGCAGAAGTGAATTTGTGACACAACGCAGCATCTGGAGAACTGCTCTAATAAATGTGGGTTGAACTTTTTCCAATGGTGTGAAACACAAAGCTGAGGGTCCAAGAAAGGTCCCATAAGGAAACTGTGCTACCGACTTGGCCAGAAAAATTTAATTGCAGCATAGTATCATCCTTTTGTGGGGAAAATTTTAAGGAAGGCACTCGAATGTCGATTCAGTTTGAAAATGTATGAAATATAAATTGCAATCTCCAAAATACCCAAATCACCGAAATCATCGATGTTATGTAAAATAATTTTATTTTTAATTACTTTAAAATGATTAAAAATAAAAATGTTCCCTTCTCTTCCAAATACAGATACGGGACAAAATAAGGGGCTCTGTTAAATTAAAAATAGAATTGTGCAATCATAGAAGATATTGTAAAAAGGTGAAAAAGGGTCTTAAAGTCCCACATTTTCTCCAAAATTTGATAATCTACTACTATACCACCCTGAAAATAGGACCATCATTTTTAGAAGTATCCCCAGTAAAGGAGAGTCAACTACCGTACTTCTCAAGAAATTCTGTCTATTGTTGAACATTTCCTAGTGTCCAATAGAATCTATCTCCTTATAATTTAAACCCTTTATTTCTTTGCCCTGTCTTCTGGGACAGCTCTTAACATTTTTGGCTTGTATTTTTCATCTCAGTCTTTCAGACAGTCTCAAAGAGAACTATTAGGTTTCCCCATGCCACAACTTCGTTCGTACACTATACGTTCAGCATACAAAATTAGTGTGGATATGAGACACAGATTAATGTTGTTTCCTAAGAGTACCAGTAAGTCTAGTAGTAAATTATCTGTTACATTCTCAATTTTGTTAAGATACTGGATGTTTGAGTTCTGACATAATCTTGAAGGTAAGTAAAATTCAAAGTGTTAGTGTTTTCTGTACAAAAGAAAGCAAATACACCTGTCATTGTGCAGTTGAACTTATTTTAAGTTTTATTACATAAACCAGTGAAACTGGGAAAAAGTAAACATCGGGAGACATTGAATACAGTGCACATATCTCCATATATCTTATTCATTTATATAAATATTAGGATAAAATACAAGGAACTTACACAGTTGCAATAAAACTTGCTTCAGATTTGAAAACATTTTAATGAGATTCTGAAAGTAATTAGCAGAAGAGACATAGAATATAACAACAAAATTTTATTCTAGATGTTGGACTTGGACAAGGTAACTTAATTTTGTAAGCATCAGGGACTTGAAAACTTTTCTGAACAAATATATTTGCACGTTTTCACATCTTGTTTGGTTTGTTTCACATCTTTCACTTGCAAATATTTTACACTCTATGAGTCTGTTAATCCATCTATTGAAGATAGCATATAGTTTACAAAGCATGGGATGTCACAATGGGAATACTGTAGCAGATATATATGCCTTAGATATAAGAGATCTTATTTTATAGTATCTAATATAATGAACATTAATCAGTGACATACACTCATTTATGATGGATCAGTTTTTTTATTTCAGTCTGAGAGTTCCTAGTTATAGATAACCATGGTCTAAGAGCCAGTTTGGTGTAGTAGTTAAGGCATCAGGCTAGAATCTGGGAGATCATGAGTTCTATTCCCACCTTAGACCAAAACTAGATGGGTGACCTTAGGCCGCTAGCCAGTGACTCTTTCTCAGTCCTTGGAAGGAGGCAATGACAAATCTCTCTTTCCCCCCCCTCAAAAAACAACAACATTGTGAAGAAGTTTGCCGGAAGAGGTTCACACAGGCACCAAAAATCAACACTGATTCATAGGCATGACAGCTAGTTTGGTGTAGTCATTAAAGTACCAGGCTAGAAATCATAAATTGTAGTCCAAACATACAGAAAGCCACGAGTGACCACAGTTTTTTAAAGACTACAGCCTAAAATACACTGAATAGAATAGAATAGAATAGAATAGAATAGAATAGAATAACAGAGTTGGAAGGGATCTTGGAGGTCTTTTAGTCCAACCCCCTGCTTACGCAGGAAACCCATATAATGGATTCCACATCTTCACTTCATCTCTGTTTGATATTAGTTCCCACCTCTGTCATCAATGATGGTCCTCAATATCTATGGAGATTCTCAATCATCCGAGTCATGGTTGTCCCAGAAATGCTTTTTCCAAAAGGCAACTGGACTTTCTTGCTTTTTTCCCCCCTCTTTGAAAACATTTTGCTTCTTCTAGGACTGAAGAAACTTCTTGGATGAGAAGCAAAACGTTTTCAAAGGGGAAAAAAAGAAAAGAAAATCCAGCTGCCTTTTAGGAAAAGCATCTTTGGGATAACATCATCTCATAGAATAACTCAAGCCATAAATAAACAAGGAGCATTACAGGCTAATAAAATGGTGGCTAGGCCTAGGTGCTTGGTGCAGCTCAGTATTCTGGGGCAGAAAAACAATACTGGGAAATAGTTTCAGTGTTGGTCCCTGAAGTTCGTAGAAGTTATCGATAGCCTCAGCATGACACAAAAGAAAAATCTATAACAGAGTCAAAATACGCAGAATTTTGAGCAGAAAATAAGATCATTTACTGGTCAAGACTTTCATGATGGGAGAAAAACATTAGCAGGAGTGTGGAAAGAAAGTTATATATATATATATATATCCTTATACCAACAATAATGGCACTTCAGATGTGAAGAGCAGTAAGAAGAATTATACATCCTGAGAAAGGACAAAACCACTTCCAAACTGACTTCTAATGCATTTATCCATCAACGACGTTGTTCCTTTCCAAAAGAGAAGTCAAGTAAAAGGCTCCAAGCAACTTCCTCTAGTTCTTTTCCACAGTTATACCTGCTCTAGGATTCTTCCCCCAGTTTTTATTTATTTATAGATAATCATTTGTACCTAATCAGGCTGGCAGGATTCGATTGGCTTTCGTCATATTTGATTCATCACTGGGTCAACTTATACTTTATATACCAGGCTTCCATTTGGTAGGATTTACAGGAAAAACAACAGCAAGCAAAGCAGAAGTCATAATTGATCAAATGGAAGGACTGACGCAAAAGAACAGAAGGACTGAAGCAAAAGAAGTGGAGAAATTACTGCAGCTTAATAGATTTGCAATTAAAAGGCATTTGGGAGAAGCTTCATGAGAGTGGTAGATGTCATATTAATTTACAAGGTCAGTCAACAGTAGTTGTTTTCCCCTTTTGATTTTGGCGGAAACTGGTTGCAGGAAGGTTGCAAATGGTGATCATGTGACCCCCCCCCCAGGTTACTGCAACCTTTGTAAAAAAAAAACATGCCAGTTGCTAAGTACCCAAATTTTGATCAAATAACCACGGGGATGCTATGATGGTTATAAGCGTGAGGACCAGTTGTGAGTCTCTTTTTCCAGTGCTGTTGTAATTTTCAATAATTACCAGGTGAATGGGTATAAGTTGAGGATTACCTTCATTTCATTGGGTTTCATTAGATGCCCTTCTACCTCTGTGGTTTCAATGGTTATTCTTACTCCTCCATCTGAAAATTTTAAAAAAACAGATTGTTTTTGTGTCTTCACTTGGGAGGCTTAAAATCCATAGAAATATGGATTTTAGAAATATAGCACTTAGACTTATATACCGCTTTACAGTGCTCTCTAAGCAGTTTACAGAGTTAGGGTATTGCCCCCAACAATCTGGGTCCTCATTTTACCCACTTCAGAAGGATGGGAGGTTGTGTCC
>JANHFT010002620.1:33083-50787 GCA_032467955.1 Pseudoxenodon macrops | reverse complement strand
CAGCCAGCCAGCTTACCGGTACGGCGAACCAGGCCACATGTCCGGTAACGGTTCTACCGAACCGGACCGAACCGGGAACATTTCACCCCTGTCCTGTCCCATATTAGAAATATGGAATAGAAAATAAAACATACATTTTGCTGCTTATATCCTCTATTTTCATCACATGAATGATGCCCAGCTAGCGTTCTTACTCTTCCAAAAACAGCAGCCATTGAAGCAATTTAAGCCACACAATAAACATGATTTACCTCTCTTTAGTAATATCTTGGCCTTATTGCTCTTGCCCTCAGCAGCATGCCTCAGTAACTGCCCCTCCAGAGATTCAGGTTCAGTAAAGTAGCCTAGGCTCACAGGACAGTTTGGCGAGAGCACTGGCACCTTTGGCATCACACTAAAACAAGCATCAGAACATGGTTTCAGTGATTTTATAAAACAAAGCACTGCTTTAAATTAAACATAACCCTTCTTTAAAAAATCATATATTGTTAAGAAAACAGAGATGTATGGATGTGTGGATATAAAACATAGATGTGCAACATGTATGGACATTCAAAACAGCAATAAAGATGATTAGGGGATTGGAGGCTAAATCATATGAAAAAACAGTTGCAGGAATTTGGATAACAGTATGTCTAGTAGTTTAATGAAAATAAGGATTTGGGGTGACATGACAGCAGTGTTCCAATATTTAAGGCCTGCCACAAAGAAGAAGGAGCCAACCTATTCTCCAAAGCACCTGACGGTAGAACAAGAAGCAATGAGTGGAAACGAATCAAGGAGAGAACCAATCTAGAACTAAGGAGACATTTCCTGACAAGTTAGAACAACTGATCAGTAGAATGGCTTGCCTTCAGAAATCAGTAAAGATTTTAAAGAAAATATTGGACTGAAATGGTAGAGTCTTCCGTTTGAGCAAGGGGTTAGACTAGAAGACCTCCAAGATTCCTTCCAACTTATTCAAATTCCTTTCCTCCTCCTTTCTATAATCTTAGTGTCTTCAAGAGGGCACCACTGTACAGAATGGAATACAAAGTTGGAAGGGACTTTGGAGATCTTCTTGTCTAGTCCAACTTCCTGGTCAAGCCCCAAAGGTGCTTTTTCAAAAGGGCTCAAGCAGGAGATCATGCTGGCTGTCTAATCTCTTCTTAAAACCCTACTTTATTCATATATATTTCACAGTAAGATTCTCCAGGATCTCCAGACAATCAATGGATTTTGAAAACCTTATCAGGAATCCCATTCATACTCATGAATATATCTTACCGATTCCAATGGGATTACTGTGTGGATATTCATGAAACTCTGCTACACATTTCCACTTTTATGAAAAACCTTGCTTTTGATCAATCCGTTTGCCTGAACAACTTGGCAATAGTATATTGTAAACTGCAATCTGACCCAATAGTACTTTTTTTCTAAATGGAGCAGTATGGTGCTATCGTATGTCTAATTGTGAATTGTCTGTGCTATTGTGTAGGTGTTCTGTACTGCATTGTTGTCAAGCAAATGTGGATTTTCCCTATCCCCGTTACAAAGCTGAGTTTACATACGCTTGATCCCACATGATCCTACCTGGCTCATCCACCTGGAAATATTCATGGATATGGAAAACACTCCCTGCATATTCAGCTCCCTTTATTGACTCTTTACTTTCTATTCCTGGAAAGGTTGAGCGCCGGTCTATATTAACACTTCATGCTGCACCATTATAAAGTGCTTTATGTTTCCAAATCAAGCCAGTGTGCAAAAATCATAAAAATTGAGCAATACACTAAATGCTGAATTCAGTCAGGACATTTTGCAGAGCAACAAAGCAAAACTGGAGCCAACTCCAAGCAGGGCAGGAACCAGTAAAAAGCAATAGATGCCACGGGTTAACTAAATTATTAAGTGTAATGCATGCACAAAAGCCACCATTGATTCAATTACATCTATTGGGAAGAAAACAATGCCTTCTTTCTGGAAATTATCCTTGCTTCTTTAAAAGAAACACCTGTCACCTCAAGGAGCTCTCCCTGGGCGAGGAAAGGCACAATTAAAAATTAGGGTGCCAGAATCCCCCAAAATCCCATTTTTTCCTTTCTTCCTTTTATGCTCTGAACGTGATTGACAGGCAAGATCAAAGATGGAAAGCGGGGCCTTTTCAACGGCCAATCAAAGGGGGCGAAGACAGACGCGAAGGTGGGGCAAAGCGCGAATTGACGGGAAAAGAAGGGTTTGCCATGCGCGAGCACAGCGAAAAATCTGTTGGAGATTCCCTTTCAAAACGAGACCCGCCTTTCTACCGGGAGTGTGGTTTTAATAGTTGGACGCCGAGGACCGAACCATTCCGCTCCTTTAGGGAGGATAACCTATTTTGAATGTTTACGAATTTAAAAATAAAAGGAAATAAGAAAGCGAGCGTGATAAATAAAAAGACTGTAACGCCATCTCTTTGTTTCCTCTGCAATTGTCTTGCTTATAAGGAATCAGCATAGCATAGGCAAGCACTAAAATAGGGAATTTTCCCCCTTGCAGGTCGAAGTAGTATAGTCCGTTTCACGCTTCCTTTTTCCCCCTTTGACGGTTGAGCGTCCGTTTATTTCGGAGAGAGATTTGCCACAAATAGGAACGATTGTTAAGCAGACGTAGTATATGCTTTATTTAAAAACAAAATACTTTATAAAAATATTCCCCTCCGAGCAATTGATGATGGGGGAAACAAGAATACCCCAATTTAGCCCTTTTAAATTTAGAAATTAAAGTCTGCTTGCTTTTGTCGCCCTGCGTGTTTTTGTTTCCGTGGAAGTAATAACAATAAAACGCTGGTTTTATATTAGAGTTTAAACTCATGGTCGTTCATTCTCGGGTATCCGAGTACACCAGAAGCAACGTTTTCTACGGTTTATCGTCAAATACACAATACGTACAAAAACGAGAGCCGGCAAAACCGGACAACCACGTTATGGGGGTTAAAAATAATATAACAACAGAGTTGGAAGGGACCTTGGAGGTCTTCTAGTCCAACCTCCTGCCTAGGCGGGAAACCCTACACCCTTCCACTAAAAGGAAATACAGTTTGAGGAGAAAATGCCCTTCACAAAGGACACCTGATTCATCCTCATTAATTACTTTCTCCAGTTTTATGTCATTTTCTTTTATCCCAGTGTTTGTTTCTTAACCTTCCCCCTAACCCTAACCCTCTTCCCGGGACCCTTCTCAGTTTTACAAATGATGGGTTATTATATTTATTGGTATTTATCATATCAAGACTTAAAATTAATACCTTTGCTGCCACTATTGCTTCTCATGATTAATTGATAGGATTCTGGTGTCGTTATTTTTCCACACAAGCTGGAAAATAATTTTGATTTCACAGACTCCTGAGTCTTGGAGACCCTCAGGCCCCAGGGTCTTTGGGGCTACACTTTGAACAAAACCTTTATGTTACGATATTTGGTTAAGGGAAATCCTGCCTCAAATGACTTGGCAGATCTTTATGGAATTTCTAACTCCACAAAAATGTTTTGCTGTGAAATCTAAAATTCACAGGTTTGGGGGGGGTTGGTGGTGCTGATTATAAGAGAAAAACTTATAAAAATGAAGTTGTAAGGCAACTAACAACTTGAACTAGGCTGCTTTGAGGTTTATTTGATTAAAAAACTTTTAACTAGGGTATAACAAAGTAGCAACTCTAAATAAAAAAGAGTTTTCCTAACAGTGGTGGGTTGCTTCTTTGCTTGTGCTGGTGGGTTTGCCACCAGAGAGATCTTGGTAATGACATAATACCAAAATTAAACAAAAATAAGGGGGCTAATTTTGTTTATATTCCTTTAAAAAAAATCAGGTCTGTTTCTAAGGTGGGTAGTAGGAGCCAGAGCTGCTTTTAGGGCAATTACTCTGGGCATCTGACTCTCAAAAAGACAAGCTTCTTTATTAACTAGCCTTAAACCTTTGAAGAACAACTCTACTTTGTTCAAATGTCTAGAAAAGCTCTTATTCTTTCAGCTGGGATTTTATCCTCACAAACTAGCCTTAGATCTAGGTAGACCAAGGTGGTTCTCAAGTGCAGATGACAGTTGGACCAACAGCTCACTAGTTCTCATCTCTTCCTGGCCCAAGTTATGGTTCATCCCAGTTTATTATTGTGCTATTGTGTATTTATTAAAGAAACAAGCAATTTCCACAAACAAGCTTCAGTTTACAAAATCCTATTCTAGACATTACAGTACTCTGTAAATGTCTGTATTTACAGTATGGAAATGTAAACTTTCAATTTCAGTTGATAGTCAGTGATAAGTTTCATCCTTGTATTGGGCAGCACCATGCCCCTACATCATGACCATAATAAAGATATTTGATTTGACCTTTTCTGCCTCCTTATTACCCAAGTATTTTATCTCTTCGTCTGTTTTCTATTCTTTTTGTTCCCAAAACACATATTGTTTGTTTTCTGCCATTTTTGTCCTCTAGCCTATTTCCCTAGCTTGTTTTCAGGTAAGCCTTTGATTGTATACTGTAACTGCTCCATAAACCATGATGGGGGTGGGGCATGGCAATGGTAGATATTCTGGCCAGGTGCTGTTCCTACTGGAATATGGGAAGTAATTGGATGCAAAATTTGTGACCCATAAAACAAGCAGCAAAGAAATAGAAAAATGAATTCAAGTAGTAAATTCAAACCTTTGTTGAAGATAGGTATTTCCAGACAGATAATTAGAAATCATACTGACTCAGGATATCCAAGAATGGGTAAAATATTTATGTAGAAATATTGTCTTCTGTTCAGAGAACTATTTTTCTGTCCCTCCACTACCATTGCCAAGAAACACTACAATGATCTCTGAAGAATGGAGAATACTTCATAAGTGAACACTCTGCTTAGTAGAATACCTTTGTGATGAAACATCTCTCCCATTATATATATTCTGAAGATGCATAAGACAAGATGGATAAGCAGGAAATATGTTTGTACAAGGTTTGATTAAATCTGCTATGCACCTTCTGGTTATCAGCCTACAATCAGGTCATAAGTAGATGTATCAGTCAATGAAGGAGAGAAACCAAGGAAATAATATACTAAATAAAAAGATTATGAGTTGCACCCATATATTATATCATTAAATATGTTTAGACATGGCATATTATGCACTGAATAAAACATGATTTATCTAATAATCTCAGGTACATTTGAAACAGCTATTTGAAAATGAAAATGAGATAAAATAAACAGAAATAATGTAGGAGTTTGTTTCTTGAGTTTTGTTTCCAATTTCAATCTTATAATAACCCACTAAATTATACCTTATAGCGTTGCATGGTGATAATTATTACTACACTGCACAAAAGACAATGTGAACTATTTTGTTGTTGTTGTTAGTTGCGAAGTCGTGTCCAACCCATTGCGACCCCATGGACAATGTTCCTCCAGGCCTTCCTGTCCTCTCTACCATCCTCTGGAGTTCATTTAAGCTCACACCTTCTGCTTCAGTGACTCCATCCAGCCACTTCATTCTTTGCCATCACCTTCTTTTGCCCTCCATATTTCCCAGCATTAGGCTCTTCTCAGTCGTTCCTTCTCATTAGGTGGCCAAAGTACTTGAGTTTCATCTTCAGGATCTGGCCTTCTAAAGAGCAGTCAGGGTTGATCTCCTCTGGGACTGACCGGTTTGATCGCAAGGGACTCGTACTTCTCCAGCACCATAGTTCAAGGGCCTCCATTCTTTGGCGCTCAGCCTTTCTTATGGTCCAACTTTCACAACCATACATTGCAACTGGGAAAACCATAGCCTTGACTATACACACTTTTGTTGGCAGGGTGATGTCTTTGCTTTTTAGTATGCTGTCTAGATTTGCCATAGCTTTCCTCCACAGGAGCAAGCATCTTTTAATTTATTGGCTGCAGTCTTTTGCGGTGATCTCATATTACCTATTAGGCAATGTTTAATGTGTTTCTAAGCAGCTTTTTAAGATAAATCCAAGCCATACAAAGCAATTTACATGACTTTACATGCAATAAGTGTACAGTATAACAAAAAAGCATTGGATAAATAACTTACTAAAAAGTGTGACTGCTTCTTCCTATCTCTTTTCAAGTTTAAGGTACGGTAATTCTTCAGAAGTCTTGAATGGCCATCTGTCAGGGATGCTGTAGTACAGGTAGTCCTCGACTTACAACCATTTGTTTAATGACCAATCAAAGTTTCACCACCACCAAAAATGGTGACTCATGACTGCTTTTCATGCTTATGACCAATGCAGCACGTGGCCATGTAAAATGCAGACGTTTGGCAACTGGTGTGTATTGGTTTATTTATTTATTTGTTTATTTATTTATTTGCCTCCTATCTTGCCACAGAGATACTCTAGGTGGCTTCCAATAGTAAAAAGGAAGAAAAATGAAAGGATTGTAAACAGAACAGAAGTAAAATAATAGAACAATAAAATAAACAATGACAAAACAGCACATCGAGAATAATACATCTATATAATGACCAAAAAGATGGATGGGTGAGGAGATGAAGTGTGGAGGAGATAGAATCTGTCATCAATCTAGCAGCACCTTCAGTGTGGAGTTTCCCCATTTGGTCCCAAGGCCAATCGGTAGAACCATGTCTTCAGGTTCTTGTGGAAGGATAGGAGGGTCCTGGCATCATTTGATCACCGTTTGCCACCTTCTGATAAGCAAAATCAATGGCAAAGCCATTTTCAATTAATAACCATGTTATTAGCTTAACAATTGCAGTGATGCACTTAACTGTGGCAAGAAAGGTTATAAAATGAGGCAAAATTCACTTAACAACTGTCTTGCTTAGCAATGGAAATATTGGGCTCAATTGTGGTCGTAAATTGAGGATTACCTATGGTAGATTCCTGACTAAGCAATGGATTTAACGAGATAATCTCCAAGGTCATTTCCAAAACTTATACTGTATGATTCTATGAAATGGAATATTTTACAAATGGTTCAAAATTGAGCAGAAATGCAAAGGTATGACAGTAGAGTACTCCTTGGTTATTTAATGTATTTATAGATAAGGAATATTTTATGTATGGTATTAGGAATACTTCTGATGTTTGAAGCGTACTGGTTGGGCATTTAAATGTATGGGTATTTAAAAAAAATATATAAATGATAATATGTTATTGGATGAAAATGCAAATAATTTCTAGTAAATATTACATGATGTAACAAGGAACATGGACCTGAAAATTAATATATCCTAGACCCAGGTTTGTTTGGCGAAGAGTTAAATTTATACTTTGTTCTAGCCTAGCTTTCGAGGCCCATCATGGAAAAAGCAAACAGTTCTTGAGATTTCACAGCGTTGCTTTAAATTAGTGACCTCCCCCTCCTGAAATCTTTTTAATATTTTTCTCCTTGTTTAGATTTATTATGTCAGAAGATTCTTACACAACAGACTGTGAATACTGGTTATTCCAAAAATGATATAATGGTACTGCATTCAGTGGCATAGTTAAGTGTATAGCAACCAACATGCAACATCAATCTGCAGACTCCAGAAAAAGAACAGCTGCCCAGTGCACATGCATGTGTTGGGAAGATTATCTTCTGGTTTCTGATATGCGCATGTGCATCGCCACCTGGCCTTCCAGTTTCTGGTGTGCATGCATGCACGAAGATCAGCTGGCCGGTGCGCATGCACGTGCTGGAAACCAGAAGAATAGCCGTCCAGAGTGCATCTGCGTGCCGGGAAGATGAATTTCTGGTTTCTGGCATGCGCACGCGCACCGGCCACTTGATCTTCCAATTTCTGGCATGGCTGGTGTGCATGCATGCACCGGAAACCAGAAGATCATCTTCCCGGCACACGCAGGTGCACCGGGTGGCTGGTCTTCCGGTTTCCGGCACCCCTGTGTATGTGAAGACCAGCTGGTCAGTGTCCCTGTGTGCCATAGGTTTGCCATCAAGGCATGCTCTTACAAGTGATCTTTTGCTAGCAATGGTATCTCCATTCATACTGTACATAATAAGTTAGATTGGTCAACTGACACCATTAACATACTATGTTAACTTTGCCTTGTCATTTCACTGATATATAATGTCTCTCAAGGAAACATGGGAACTGTAATTAACGGGAAGATATGAAGTATTCCAGAAATGCGATGGCTGTTAAAACGACAATGCAGATTTCCCAGGGAGAAGCAAGCATTTATCCCAGTGGTGTGCATGTTTGGTATGATTACAAGGAGAGAAAAAACTTTTCCTCATCAAAAAATATTTGGTTGGGAACATAACATCCCCAAAGAGAGGTCTTTGTTTCAGTTTTCAGTTTTACAAAATGTCAAGCTTTTCAAGCTTTGAGCAATTAATTTATAGAGTCTATGCAATATTTTACTGAATACTTTTATTTTTGGAGAATTTGAATATGTAAAGTAATTTAATTGGTGTATTCTTGTCCTTATGGATTTCTCATAGGCATCTGAATGATTATGAAGCCTCGTCGTTTCACTTTCTGGGATTAATTTTTTTTAAAAAATTTATTTATTGCTATCCCATCTTTATTATGTTTACAAACAACAACTTGTAAACAATGTTTACAATAGTAAACATATCTAACACATCTTCCTCATCTATTTTCCCCACAACAACAAGCTTTTGAGGTAGGTTAGGCTGACAGACAGTGACTGGGCCAAAGTCACCCAGCTGGCTTTCATGGCTAAGGCAGGCAAGGCAGGAAGCAAATTCAGTCTACTTCCTTCTAGCTGTGTGCCTTAACCTAGACTGAACTCGCTCTATTTTATCATTACGGTTGGTCACACACACACAGACAGATATATTAGAGTGAATTTAGCATTATTTGATATTTAGCCTGCCTTTTATTTTTATTTATTTTATTTATATTATTAATCCTTTATTAACTTTATAAATAAGTTAAGATGGTGAATATACTAAAAGCTCATTTCTTCTATCCCCCTGCCCCCCCTCAAAACCACCCTGTGAGGTGAATTGGGTTGAGAGAGAATGAGTGGTCCAAGGTCACCAGCTGGTTTTTCATGCCTAAAGTGAGACCAGAATTCACAGTCTCCTAGTTCCTAGTCCAGCACCTTAACCACCAAATTGGCTCTCATTATTAGTTTTATTGCTGAAATTGTATGGTTTGGTCATTCACTTGTCAGATTACAGATTTCCAAATATCTGAATGAAAAGACCTTTTTGCATGTGATTTGGAATGTAAAATTGCTTAAGGAATTAAAAATACAATTTATAGGAAAGCTGCAAAGCCTGCAAGGAAAGCTGTGATATCAGTTCAGATTATTGTATAATATTTTCTTTAGATCTATCTAGATGCTTTTATCTGTAAATGTGGGAATCTATAAAACTTCCAACAGGATTCCAGGAGAAGAAATAAAAGAATGGATTAACATCTTCTGTAGTGGATGAGAGCTTTTATTTTTAACAGGATTGTGTTCTACATGTTTACTGTTGTATAGTTGTTGTTTTTTTGCTGAATGCTTCATAGAGTACATCTGTGAATAAGAACAATGGGTCCTCTTTGACCTAACAAGGTGGAAAGATGGATAGTTTGTTAGCATGTGCTGTACATTCTGCATCTCCCACATTTTGCACACTCCTCTAATTGGATATTCTAGTTATGCTGCTGGAAAGCTGGTCTGGGAAGTTCTGTTATCAGTCTGGCCTTCATATCACCTTAGATACCTTCCTTTGTTATTGAATAGCTTCAGTTTCCACCTGGTATTACAAAATTTGCATACCATTTTGGGTGACCATTATATCCCTACCAGTCTCTGTTATCTATTCTTGCTGAACCTGCTTGTTTCTGAACCTGTGGACAAATGTTTTGAAATTAGATTAGGTAGAGTATAGAGTAGAGTACAATAGAATACTGAGAATGGAATGGAATGGAATGGAATAGAATAGAATAGAATATTCTTTATTGGTCAAGTGTGATTGGACACACAAGGAATTTGGTGCATAAGGTCTCAGTGTACACACAAACAACAAAGTAATATGTTTATTATATTATTAGAAATAATAATTATAAAAGTAATGTTTAATTACTTGGATGCTACCAATTGAATTCACTGGCCCATAGTTTACTAAGTTAATTAAATATTTTAGATTCATACAGTACCCTGAGCTATCAACCAATGACTTAGTCACAATAACTTGGTACAATGTAGTTACGTAGCTATTTTGTGCTTCTGAACATCGGAAGTATCCTTGGTGCAGAGGGAGTCCAGATAGCACTTGCAACAGCATGATTGAAACACCATCCCTTTCTGACCTGCTTTGCAAGACAAAATGGATGTAAAAAAGGGGTAAAACTTCAATCAGATATGATGCCTGCCAATTTAACTTTTTGGGTCATGTATTGCCATTTACCCTTTCTTGTACTTTTTGTAGACAGCCAAAAGATTTGGTTACTAATAAAAAAACATATACACTGAACTAAAACAGAGGTTAAAATGACATAAACCCTATACAATCAATATACATCACAATTTTACATCACAATCTTTAAGAATCGCTATGCTGTTATTTTTCGCAATAGCTTTGGGGTTCGAGTTCAAAGCAAGACTCAAAACAATAGAATAAGAATTGCCAATCTCCCCACCATAGTATACCTGCCTATTACTAAAGAGTAGCTGGCATCAGGTGCAAACAATTAGAGTGACTTGTAGATCGTTAAAGTAAGCAACTTTATTGTTCTTTACCTAAGTTACAAGAAGCTCCCCAGATGGTTTGCTTTCTCCTGGAAATGACCAGATAAAGTGTTTATGGATTTTGGGAGAGGTTAAGTTTATGCCTCTTGTGGCGTAAGGACTCTAAGCTAGGCCTTCACTTGATCCCTCGTTCCAGTCTAGGTTGCAGTTTCCCAACAGGTAGGAATCTGAACAAATTTATTCATTAGATGATCAAAGGGCCCAGTGAACCTAATGTATACTGGCATAGAGAAGCTTGCTTGTTAACCTTGTATAATAGTGATATATGCAACTTTAGCAACATTTGTAAGGCTGTGGGTAATAACACAAAAGCCTATGTGATAAATACATGAAAACCCACCCTTATTTGGCTTTGTATTTGAACATCAGCAGGAAACCATGGATCTCTAATGATTTGTCATTGACTTTTAGCTCTGCAGTCTCCACAGTCTGGAGGTTATCCAACCCGCTCTACTTTTTCACAGGTTATCCAACCCGCTCTAGTTTTGAAGCTATCAAAAGTTGCATCGTGATCAGGCATGTCATCTCTCATTTATTCTACTCTCAGAAATCTTGCACTTTAACCTGGTTGCAACATTTAACCCCTCTGCAATTTAAAATGCAAAAAAAAAAAAAATGTCCAATACGAAAAGAGTTTTAGCAGCAATCCTGCTCCCTTTGGGAAGCAGGATGTTTTGTAAAGCCTAGAATGAGAGAAAAGGTTGAGGGAGAGAGGTGTGGTGGTTGTGATAAATTTAGCCCAGTGGTTATTGCTGTCTTGTGATTCCTGTGAAAGAAAAGGGGATTGGTTACGGTCCTTTCATCATTCCAGACTTGCCAAATTCCCAGTAGGAGGATGTTTCCAAAAAGGTTGCACCTGCTCTGTTGAAACAGTAAAGAGTGGCACTCCCATGCAAGGGATAGCAAGCTACCACACCCTAAAAATCTGGGAAATCCAGCCCTGTATCCCAACAGGAATGATATAAGGTGTCTCCTGGAGAGTACCTGGAGCAATTGGTCCCATATATGAGCCTGACTGGAGACTTATAAAGCAGCAAGCTGTTCCAAGTGGGCCAAGCAGAAAGGATGAAGACCAGCTTCAGCTTGGGCAGGATGCCCTTCGATGGAAGCCTTGTTTTCGTCTTGGCCACAACTCTACTTTTCACAGGTAAGTAAAGGATGAGTGAAGTCAGAGCAGAAACAGAACGTCAAAAAAGAAAAGAAAAAAATGGAAGTATTGCAAATCCTGGAAAAGTCCTGTTTGGACTGTGGTAGCCAGAAATCAGGAGGGCTCTGGTAACAGCTTTTTTCAGACAAATGAATTTTATTAAAAGGCATAAGCTTTTGTGAGTTGTCTTCATCGGATGCGCGAATGGTTTTAGATCCTTCCCTCTCCATTCATTTGATGGAGTCAGGCATAGTTCACAAAAAACCCAGTTTGAGAAGGTGTTACTAGGCTCCTTCAGGTTTTTTTAGGAAAGCAGCATAATTTATTGGGAGAATTGGGCCTACATTTATAGCAAACCCAGAAGATATCCTAGACCCGTGATGGCGAACCTATGGCACGCGTGCCACAGCTGGCATGCGTAGCCATATCTGAAGTCACGTGAGGCGTTGCCGTATGTCAGCTTCAGAAAAGCCTCCTGAAGCCTGGGGAGGGCGAAAAATGGCCCAACGGACCAACTGGAGTGAGGCCTGCACGCATGCATTGGAGGGGGCAGCATGGAGGTGATTGTGTGCGCGGAGGGAGGGCGTTGCATTATGGGTGTGGGCATGTGTGCGCGTGACCCTCCCTCGCTCCCCATGCTTTTGGCACGCAATAGCAAAAAGGTTAGCCCTCATTGTCCTAGTCCTTGTGAAACTTAAGAAGAGATCCACTGAGAAAAAGAATAAAACATTCTTTGCTTTCTGACAGTGGCCACTTTAGCATTTTATTTTATTTTTTCTTATTTTAAGTATCACATTACTTAAAGTTTAGCGCTGCATCGAATCGCACCAGCCTATTATTGAGGAACTGTTGTGTTTAAAACAATTTGTGTTTAACTTTCATTTGACAGCCGGCAGAATGCTTTCAAGGACCATAACATTTATACAAATCTTAGGGAAATGTTCTAGAATATAAGGACTCTGTAGTGTAGGTAGGCTGAGAGATGCTCATTGCTGAGTTTCATAGCTGAAAAAAAAAATGATTCAAACAATTTAAATAGGAGAGATATGAGCACATGTTATAGGTTGATAAATTGCTCAGTCTGGAGTTAAAATGAAGTTTGGCTTGGACCAAGTCTTTGTAATGATATTTTAGTAACTCTTTCTAGTCCATTGATAGCCTTTCCAATGTGCATTTGTGAGTGTTGCGCGATGATCAATGTCTAGTTTGGATATGGTAGATTAAAATCTCTACTCCATCATAGTTTTCTGGATGATCTTGGACAAACCAGGTTCTCTTAGGGAAAACCAGGCATGTTAACCAGCAGTCTGAAGTTTCCCTGTGCTCTTCTTTGTGAAGTAATGTATGTGTGGCCCAGAAAGGAAGAAAAAGCAAATAGGTTGTGTTAATAATGGCAAGAAAGTGAACCCCCTTTACTGAACTCTGCCACAAAGTTAGAACCATTATTATTTTAAAAGCTGGCATTAGGGATGCGATGGACCAATTTTAATTAGTCTTAACAGTCAGGACAAATGGCAAGATACTGTGTGAACTCTAAAACATCTAGAAACCAACAAATTGTCAATCCTTGTTATAAATTCTTTTTTTTTTTTGTACGCAAAGCTGTTTTACAGAAATTATTGGCATTTTCCCCGAGAGTTGATCTGAAGTTTTGGAAAGACAGGAATCTATCAGCAGATTCCAGATGGGGACATCTATAAAGTACCTGTCTTGGAAACAGAATGACAGGAGAGGCAGAGATTGTACCTTTTCTTCTAGTTTTTTTCCAGTTGACAAGATTATTTATTGTTTGATGAATTTCTCATCTTTTTTTTTTTTTTGAGAGTCCAAGTATGACCATTCAAACATTAACCATGCCCAGATCTGTTTTGCGTCTGTAAAACTGTTACATCATATAATTTGGGGCAAGAAACTAGGTTTATATTTTTCAAAATTATTTACTTGCATTTGTGTTGGATTGCCAAATTTTGTTCTAAACCTAATTAGGACGAGCCAATGTCCTTCACTTATGCCTGCAGACGCGAGGAGTATTGATAATCTGGTTAGACTGGATTGTCAAGATTTTACAAACTAAGATGGTAGTGTTAAGATGTCTTCATTGTTTTTTAAATTCCATCTCAGTGTCAAAACCAGGGATAGCCATAAACTAACTACTAGTAACTGATGCTGACCATGCAATCAGCAACTTCACAAAATGATTTGTATTTTATTTATTTTCTTATTCCCTCAAAATATGGTAACTACTAGCCCTCTAAGCAACTATCTAATTGGCCAATTTCTTTTATGCTCAGCCGCCCAAAGCTTTTTTGAGAATATAGTCTTCTCTTTTAGAAAAGCACCTGCTGTGGTGATGCGGTCAGCCACATTGCCTCCATTTATCAGGAGCCAAAATGGTGAGGTGGTTTCCTCCCTATCATTCCTTTTAGCCCTCCGGAATGCCGTCTGCATCTTGGCTTACATTCAGTCTTCTGGTAGGCAGGTGACACCTCCAATCCATCTTATTTGGATTTTCTGCCAGCAATCATTTCCATTCTGTAAGAACACCCGGGGCATCCTTCTAAATAGAGGCTGAAGCTTTGAAGGATGCCAATCTTTTTTTTTTTAATTTTAATTTAAAAAAAACAAGAACTATCTAAGCCTACTTTGGAGTTGTGTTCCTCATTGTTCTTTTTAAGATTTATATCCCATCTTTCCCAGGAGTTCTAGATGGTGTGCATATTTGACCCTTATCCCCCCTCCCCCATCACAGCTTTTTGAGTCAGGGTGGGCTTTCCCACACCACCACTCTGCTCTAGGGCTGAGAGAGAGAGGGACTGATTCCCCACAACACCCAAGGAACTTTTCTGTAGCTGTTAATGGGGATAGATGATGGGTCTCTCCACTGCTTATCTGAAACAGTAGCCTGCAATCTTAGCTGGCATCAGATACAACTATTTCTCCTGCACCCAAGTTTTGACTTCATTTGTCCTCAAGGTTCCAGTAGTCCTACCTAAATCACAGAAGCTTATTGGGCGATTTGGGGCTACTCTCTTTTTTCTCAACCCAGCCTACATTGCAGGGTTGTTGTTGCAGGGGGAAATTAGGTCTTGGACCATGCTTAGATAAATTGCCCATACCATTGGAAAAAAAACACAACCTCTTAAACTATGCTGTCTGCAGTTGCCTAATTTGAACAATGTAATTTGTGTTTCTAAATATCCCATGCTGCCCTGAACATAAATGACTAATGTATTATAACTCTAAAAAATTTAAAAACAACTTTTCTGGCTGGGTTCAACTTTATCTGATGTGCTTTAGATTTAGGAGTCTATAAGATTTGGCAAGAGTGGAAATGGGATTTACCGTACTTCTGAGTGAAGATGCGAAGGACAAGGCCGTTAATCTACTAATTAAATATCGTATAATTGTGAAAGAAAAAAAAACATCCCAAAGATAACTTTAAAAAAACTTTTATTTTCCTTCCTTCTTAATCAGATTTAAAAAAAAAGAGTTCGCTAAAGCTAACTGTAGTTGTAAACTTAACCTTTGGCAATTTTGATACGTAGCCAAAAAAGGAAGAAAAATATATATGCTAGAAGCAAAACCAAAAGATGATATATTGAACATTAAATTTTTAGGTTCAAAATGGCTTAGAAGCAGATTTTTAAAATTCCCTTCCATCTAGATCAGTGTTTCTCGATCTTGGCAACTTTAAGATGCATGGACTTCAACTCCCATAAATCTGAGAGCTATCGTGGTTGAGAAACACTGATCTAGATGCTTTGGATTTTACGTGGTCAGGTGGGCATGTTAAAAACAAAAATACAATCCTTCGCTTACACTTTGATTGATGGACTCTTGCTCCACGAGGCCCTAATTTCCATCAGCAGTGCCAAAAGGAATTCCTGGGTGCTGAGTTTCCCCAGTGAAGATATGGGCTAAAAGGGACAAACAAGTTAATTGGTTTCAAGGTGGGGCCCGATAGTTTTATAAGTGATACTTACTAGAAAAAATATTTACTGAGAATGTTACTTGAGATTTTAGAACTCATTTTAGAGACACAACCAGAATCCTTTTGAAGTCTGACAAAGCAAGATTCTAAACATTCTTATGTCTCTCAAGGGTCACAGTTGTGAGCCAAAGCATGGCTTCCTTCGGTGAAGTTGTGCATAAATAAAACATTGCTCATTATGCCCTTGAAGACTAAATCAGCCACTTGGCTTCAGTTTTACGCTACACCCCACTCATTACCTTTGCTTTCACAATTAACATCCATAATTGCCACAGTAAAGAAGCACAAGGCTTTCTTTTTCTCTCAACACCATCTGTGGAATTCCTAAATACGATTTAAAATGAAATATGAAATAAACCACTATTGTTATATCTTAGAGATTAATGGCAAAGGTAGAATCCCACCCACCCCAACTTATTATCCGTTGAGGTTCAGCCAAATTGTTTGCAAGACTTATTTATCATTATGATCATTTCAAGTAATTGTAAACTGGAGGGGGGGGGAGTTTTTCAAATCCCATTTAAATAATTTATGGTTAAGAGAACATTATACTGCTTTGTCTGCTTTGTTCTTCTTTAATCAGCTTTCCCAAATTAAAGGCTTTTGAGATGGGATAGATAGATAGATAGATAGATAATAGATAGATAGATAGATCTTATCAACCCCATTCAGCATGAATGTAGATCAGAGATGGATTCCTACCTGTTCTATCCAGTTCTATAGAGTAGGTAGTAACTTCGTGATGACGTCACGGAGCCAGTTCCTTTGGTTGCTGTGTGGGTGCCTCCATTTTGCATTTTGCTTCTGCGCATGTGCAGAAGCTATTTTTTGCTTGCCATGTGTGGGCGCTCGTGCACTTTGAACGAGCGCTCGAGGCGTGACCCTGAGCAAACCAGCAGTAAGAAGATTCAGAACCCACCTCTGATGTAGATAGATATTTATTTTCCTGGTTCTGTTTTTATTTTATGTCATTATTGTCACTACAGCAAGACTTTAAACGAATTTTGGAAAAGGTTGTTAGATAACACATTTGTAATCACAGCATATACAACATGCCAAAGAAAGAACAGGTAGTCCTCATTTACCAACTGCCTCCCTTAGCAACCATTTGTCATTACAACCAATCCACGCATTTATGACTTTCATAGGTATGTGAAGCAAAGGAAAGCTGAAGTTAGGTCATAACTTGTGGTTTCACTTAATGACAGCTTTGCTTAATGATTGAGTTACAGGTGCCAATTGTGGTTGCGAAACAAGGAGGACCGGTAATATGTTCCACTGTCTACATAAACAGTTCATATATCATTTATTTGTACATATCTTGCTAATTACGCCCCGTGATTTCCGCTCTACGTTGGTTTGTGTCCTACTTTATAATTGTAAGCAGACACGCAAAATAAAATCTGCTCTAATTTTTCTGCCGAGGCTTCCGTGCATTTCACAACATTGTGATAGGCAGAAATTGAATGGGTAAAACCTTGAGTTTGCCATGGATTGCTCAGTCTGTTGAGTCACTCAACACTCCCACTTCTTTAATTACTTGCTTCAATGAAATCTCCCTTTTCGTGCTGAGAAGAAGTGCTCCAAGCAGCTTTGAAAATTCACACAAGGAGCAGACTTTGAGCGGGTATAACTTGCCTAGCCAGGTGACTTGGACATAGAAAAAGCTGCTGTTTTTCCTTTCAGAAAATATGGTGGCAACAGCACTATGATTATGTGGCTAGCAATATCATTTGTTAACGGATTAACAGAGTTGGAAGGGACCTTGTAGGCCATCTAGTCCAACCCCCCCTCGCTCAAGCAGGAGACCCTACACCATTTCTGACAGATGGCAGTCCAGTCTCTTCTTGAAAGTTTCCAGTGATGAAGCTCCC
>JANHFT010002619.1:160541-172569 GCA_032467955.1 Pseudoxenodon macrops | reverse complement strand
ATTATTATTATTATTATTATTATTATTATTATTATTATTATTATTATTATTATTATTATTATTATTATTATTTATTATTTATTATTATTTGTACTAATGCAGGGTGAAGTTGTATAAAATCATCTGCTCCATTTCCAACCTTTTCATAATGTCCTTGAGTGGGGAGGTCTCAAGGACATTAGAAGCGAGCTTAATTGTGATTATACTCCAAAAAATACACTATATTGCTCAATAAGAAAAACAAAAAAGGGCTTCTTTAGGTATGGTCAAAAGCAAAGGAAAAGAAATGAATCAATATAGCAGATGCTCAAACAGGATTTTAAAAATGCAGACAGCGGCAAGAAAAAAACTATTTAATTCCTATTTTGGGTCAGTCTTTTCTGATGAAAGAATGTTTGTTCCAACAGGCCATTGTGCCAAGCAAAACAAAAGGACAAAACTGAAGCTTTAGACCGACAGAAATATACCCAGGGAATATCTATTTATTTTCAATGTATTTAAATTTCCAGACCCAGATTATTCATAGTTCAGGATACTAAAGGAACTTGCTGAGGACCTGGCCAAGCCCCTTTATGTATTATCTTTAGAGGATGAAGATGGAGTGACAGATAATTGAAAGACAACTTAATCTTATTCTTGTCTCCCTCCTCAAAAAAACAATTTCAAAGCCAACGTTTCCAGATAACATCATGACCCAGCTGATTTATAAATCGCATGAAAACAATACACAGATAACCAGAACTATGCAATAATTTTGCCAACTAACTTTATCTCATTTCTTGAACTTCCTTAGTAAGTTATGTAAAGGCTGAGAACATGTGGACATTTGTGTCTCAAGCGAGACCTTTTGGGTTGATTTGTTTAATAATACATTATTTTGTTTTCTTGGCTATCCACAGTATTCTCAGGAGTATTCTCTAACAAAGTTCAAAAGTGTCAATACTCTTTCCTGCTTCTTCAAATTTCAGCTCTCACTTTCTATTTCTTGTTCTTTTACTATCACTAGTTTACCCTAAAAGGCAGAAGTTATCTCTTTGATTGTCAATTATAAAACAGGTTACATTAGCCTGATCTAAGGTTATTGTCATTAATTAAGTCATCTTTATATTAATTTTATTCCTTTTTTTTTTTAACTATGCTTTTTGACTTTTCTTACTAGAGCTTTGAGATCCTATGCATTTTCAGCTATCAGGGTACTGTAATGCAAATTGATTTTTCTTCCTCCAGTTTTAAATCATGCTTATATGTTCCTTCAATCCAGCTTCTCTTTATATTCAGCATATAGAATGATTAAATAAGGGGAAAGTGTGCAGTCATCTCATTTCTCTGCCAACCTGGAGCCAGTCGGTTTCATCACGTTTGGTCCATAGTGGGGCTTCCTGACCTATATATAGATTTCTCATGAAGACTCTTAGATGTTGTGGAGTTCTCATTGTTATAATCACATTCCATAGTTTGACCTTATTGAAAAGCCTTTCTTTGATCAATGAAGTACTGATCTAAGTTCACCTTCTAATACAAAGTTTATGTTGAGTATAAGTAATATAAACTATAAAGTACTAAGCTGTAAAATGCTCTGTACTGGCAGACTGGGTTCACACTGAGACTAAACTAAAAAACTGAGCATGAAACATGAGTTAGAGGTTATCATTCTATTTACAATCAGACTGGAAATCTTGCTCATAATTGATAATGCAAGACCAACTTGGAAGAGAGACACTCCCTAATAGGTAAATATGTGCAGCCACCATCATTCTATTAATTAGTTGGACAAAATGGATGGAATGCTTTATCTAATCTGCTATTCACATAAAATAGTCAATACCCTGGAAAATAAAACTAAAATTATAAACAATCTTGTTGAATTAAAGAAAGGTTGGGGGGAAAAACATAAAACAGAAGCAAATGCAAAATTCCTGACTTTGGAAACAGAAACACTAGTCTTGAATGGAAAAAGACCTTGGAATTATACTTGATCACAAACTGAATGTGAGTCAGCAGTTTGATGGGCTATAAAAAAAAAAAAAGCAAAAGCAATTTAGGATGAATAAAAAGCAAAGCATAGTTTCCAAATCAGAAAGGATTGTTCCACTTAATTCTGCATTAGTCAGGCCACAACTTGAACATTTTGTCAGGTGCTGGGCTTTAAAAACAATTCAGAAACATTGGAACAGCTTCAAAGAAGGGCAAGGACAATCAGGAAACTGAAAGCTTATGAAGTAAATTTGAAAACCCTTAGCCTGGTCTAAAGACGAGGAAGGACACAACAGCAATTTTCTTGTATTTAAAAGGGTATCAAATCAGGGGTGGGTTCTACTTACCTTCCCTACCGGTTTCGGAGTCGTGCCAGAAATGCACATGCATGCACACTTATCACTTCCGGGTGAAAACCCTCTGCGCATGCGCAGAAAGCTTTGCGCATGTGCAGAGGGTTGCTTTTTGGTCGATTTTCGGCCGGAGGACCAGTTCGGGGGCGTGTCCAGCCAGCCGTCACTGCTGGTTCGGCGAATGGGTGGAAAGTCCCGCTACGAGCAGGACCCACCTCTGTATCAAATACAAGAGAGCGTGATTTTTTTTCTGTCTTCGAAAAAAGCCAAGAGATATTGTAGAATAATTGTCTTAAATTACAGGAAAGCAGATACCAGCTGAATATTAGGGGGGAAAAGTAGTAATTCTTACTAATATTAGAAATAATGTAGGATTAAATTTTAGGAAACTCTAGCAGAACCAATTATTGAAAAAGTTCATGAGCTTTTCTTAGATACAAGTGTTCATCTTGTACAGTATCAGGAATATGTTAATATGAATTTCTGCAGTTAGCTGACATTTAGACTTAATAGACTAATTAAGCTGCAGTAACTCTTAAGATTTTATGACTAATTCAAAAGTAATGTTCAATGCTGAGAGGTTGCATTTTAGCCAAAAGATGAAAATCGATTTAAGAATATCTCTGGGCAGAACCAAGACACTTCTAAATAAATACTCATATAATGTATTCTAGATTTTCCTATAATATCCAGCATGTTTGCTCCTGGATAGAGTGGTAAAAGCTCTAACATGATTAATTAGTATTTAATAGGATGCCATTTCTTAAAACATAGCTTTCTGTTCAATTTAAATTTTAACTTTGTCTTTATCTTGTTCACTGCCAGAGTTAATTGTGGTAGATGGGCAGCTATAAAAATTTGTTAAGAAAATAAATCATTGTGACCATGGCCACTGGTTAGGTATGTCCTCCATAAAGTTATTGATTAAATTAATTCAACTATTATTATGGAATAATATTGCATGGTATTATTCCATTTTAAGACTGCTCAATCATCCAACAAATCTGAATGGTTTTACAAAGATTAAAACAACAAATAAAGAAAATATCACACAGTAAAAGCAACCACATCAGGGACAAAACCAGGCTTAAAGTATACAGTATTAGTGGGCTCATAAACTATCACAGCCCAATGCCAATTGAACAAGTCAGGTCTTTATCACAAAAGGACAACAAGCTTAGTTCCATATATGAGGGCAAGTGCAGCAACAAAGTAAATATGCCTTTCTAAGGTAGCAATTTTTTACCACCCATGTTTCCCCAAAAATAAGACAGGGTCTTTTGATCCCTGAAATAAGCGCTTGGCCTTATTTTCGGGAAGGTCTTATTATTCTTGAGAAGCAGGAGGCAGCAAGTGTGATCACCTCATGGCTGCTGCTGTGTTTTGGGGAGGGCTTATTTTCGGGGGACGGCTTATTTTAGTGCATACACTCAAAAGCCTGATTGGGCTTATTATCCAGGGAGGTCTTATTTTCAGGGAAACAGGGTAATGAAATTTGATGAATTAGATCAATAGAGTTGGTGAGAACTAATTCCATATATTAATATACATTACAATAAATTATTTTCTTTGTATCTTTTGAATTATCTGTTAATATTAGATAGCTCCATATTCTAATGCTAGAGTAAAAAAAAGCATATCTATAAATGACCACATATTCTTAGGAATCTCAAAATACATCTAAAATGGTTTTTTTTTAAACAATGACCCTAATACAAAAGGATATGAATACCTTAACGTGAAGGGTCCTTGGAGTTCTCTGAGCTTGGTTGTTTTCTTGTAGAGGTTTGATTACCCAAACTAGATAACATCATCAGAGCACTGTTCACGTTACCTAGTTTGGGTAATGAAACCTGTGCAATTAAACGACCAAGCTCAGAGAGCTCCAAAGTTCCCTCATTTCAACCTGAGCTATTTATCCTTTATCGATATCTTCATGTGCACTCAAAAGGGTATTGACTTCTGGGCTCGTGTTTTCAGAAAGAGCATTTCTTCTTTAGTCCTAGCCACTGGAAGGAGGACAGCATATGCCATAAATTTAATTAAAAATATAAATGGAAACATTTATTATCAGACGAACTTTGGCAGCTATCCTTCTTTATAATTTGTTATTCCATATTAAACGGATAGACAATAATACATGAGTAATTCTGCCATTCTAGGTTGCTCTCATTATGTCCAAACAAACTGATTTAACAGATTGTGTCTGAAAAATTCCATTATGTCCAGCGTGCAAGAATCTAGTTTTGGGCGGGGGGAATGGGCTTTTACATAGGTTTCAGACTGGTTTCAATGATACTTTTTTACTTTAAAAAAAACGTAAACCAAATAAATTACTCCTTTAAGTAATCATTAATATTTACCCAACTTCAAGTTTCATAAACAGCTTTCCCCAATAATGACAGGTTGCAGCCCTTTTGTGTACACTAACACTATTCCTTTATTGAACACACTATCAGGGCGAGAAAATTGCAAAGCAGTCCTCAACTTACTGCCAATCATTTAGCAACTGTACAATGGCACTGAAAAAACTGACTAGTCCTCATACTTAAGAGCATCCCCAGTCACATCATCATAATTCAGGCACTTGGTGAGCAACATGTATTTACAACAGCCGCAGCATCACCATATTCAATCTTCCCAAGGATCTTTCCACAAGCAAAGTAAATGGAACAATCCAGATTCACTTAACAACCCTGTGATTTCAGGCGCACTCACGTGATGGTTCATTTAATGAAGTTAAGACAGAAATTCTGATCCCAATTGTGGTCATAAGTCGAGGACTACATGTATGCTATTACAGAAATTCCAGAGGAGTGAATAAGATTGCATAATAAATATAGTTTAAAAAGCTCCCAAGATGTTTTTTTTTAAAAATAAAAATTCTAATTTAGATCTCAACCTAATCAGTTGCTGCTGTAAAGTTTCACTCAAGTTCATCAGATAAAATAAAATCAGGCCTTGACAATCTCTCAGCAAAAGTATTTGCCAGCAGCACCACTATTATAGTGGACCAAAAATATCTATTCTGCATTTAAGACATAACTGTAGTGTGAAATCCTTTTCCTAATCTGAAGCCATAGAGGGCTGAAGGGGATGTAAAAGCAATCCAATTTTCTATTTTTAAAACTGTACATCACAAAAACTGCATCCCTCTCTCTGGATCATATTTGCAGCTGATACAGCTTTGCTGAAAACAATAATGCTGCATCTGCTTTTGCTGGCAGGAAGTTTGACCTTCAAGGGATATAGCTGAAGTACATTTTTTCCTTTCTCAAAGTATGGCAGGCATGCTTACACTCAAGAAAAGAATATCTGCAGGAAAGCTCCTTTTGAAGACACACACACAGAGTTTGTCAAGCAAATAAGAGACATCCCTATAGCTACTGTATGCATTTAACACCAATCTCTCTACGTTTAAAATAGCAGACAAAACACATTTATTTCACCCAATCTTTACCTGTTTGTCTTTATAGCACTGGATTTAAAATGTTTTTTTTATTTTTTGTACTTTACGTTTGAAGATTTTTTTTAGCCACCTTTAATATTCAGTTGGACTGAAAAACAAAGTACAAATTGGCTGAATAAGTAAGCAAGCAATCAAGAAAGAGTAAAACCGCCTTCAGAACTCACAGATTTCTATATAGCAGCCCCTGTTGGAGAAATTTACTTTTTCTTTATCTAGCCTAGCAGTATTTATTGGCAACAATAGTCCAAGAATCAGGCAGAGATCTTCCTAATCATTTACTCTCTGATCCTTTTAGATAAAAGCAGGAAAAATCAAACTTGAGTCCTTCTATATAACAGCATGTCTACCTATGATTCCTCCTTGCAGAGAACCTCCCAGCTCTAGGAGCAATTAGCTCACCAATGAACTGTCTTTTAAGTTGTAATAAACCCTAAACATAAGCAACTGAAATTATTTAGCCTTGTCAACTACTTTATTCCTCTGTTGTTGTTTTTCCTTTTATTACTCCTCCTTGGAACAGGAATCTGTCTTGCTGCATTTTTAAAATATTATGTATAGTACTACATAAATAAAAGCAAAAAACAATCACTCTAGCATCTTGGTAGAGAGCAGAATTTCTCACTTCAATAATAACTTCATACATGCATGCATGCATTCAAAATCATAAAAACCTTTAACTGATTTATTAATTTCCCTCTATTCAGGTTATGTGCTTCAAAAATATGGATTCACCACAAGTTAGTAGCAAAGAAATACAAATAGAAAAAAATGAAACAGGTCATGTCATATTTTGAAATTTACATTTTGAAAATTATTGCAACAGTTTTTAATATAATAAAAAGGATAAAAAAGCTTGAAAACAATTTGGCCTATAATATGAACATTTGTAGTACTGTAGTCCTTGGAGAAAAAAATAAAAGGACCAGAACAGTGAATAGCCTTATATTAGCTTCTGAGAAGTTTTTTTCAGTTCATAAATCTGACAGTGGATGCAAAAGGAACCCTCTTAGATTAACAATCAAAGTGAAGAAACGTGGAAGATATTCTGTACTTCTGGAATCCAGAAAGTTTTCAGGCGCTGAAAGGTAAAACAATTCTGAATCTAAGAGATAAAAAGGAGGGGTGCAGAACAGGACACAAATAGATCCCTAAAGGGAGAGAATATGAAATTACACTCCATCAGAATGTGGACAGACATAATCATTAGTAACATATTACTATCTAGAAATGAAATAAATGTTTACTGATGAAACTCATCAGGTCATGGACTGTGGGATTTGCTGGGAGCAGAGGCTCAAGAATGAAACAACACAACATTCAAGGCTTATCACTGGATGAGTTCAAGTAGAGGCTGGAAAGCCATTTGTCTGGGATGCTATAATTTGGCATCTTTGACTGTAATAAACATTGACTTGCCGTAAATCTCAGAAGAAGAAATGCAATCCTTTGAATCAACATTCAAAAGAGAAAATACCAAAAAATTAAAAAGAAAAGGGTCAGAACATATCCTCCTCAGCAATCAATATCCAGACAGCAAGGATTAATACAAGACAAGCAGTCAAGCAGTCAATATCCCAATCAAGGACCTACCAAGGAGAAAAACACACCTCTACCAACAAGGCAGGGCAATCTACTGTATATAAACAGGAAGCAAATCCCACGCTCACTAGCACTGATCATGTTACCTGATCAAATAATGAAATATCTGTAAGTAGCAAGCAACCAACCTCAGAAAGCACTAAGGACTCCACAACCAATGTCTCCTTTCAAATCCATTAGGCAAAAAAAAAAGTATATGACACCTATTAGAAATTATCTACCACGGACTACCTTCTGCCACACGTTTCTTTGGCTTCCAATGATGCCTACATAAAAACAGTAGCGCTCTGGAAAGTGGGTGTTATGCTAAAGAAACAATAAAGATTCATCAGAGTAGATTGAAGAGAAGCACAGTAAAAATATGATTATGTTCAACTGTTTGGTACAACTTGCAGCTTACACTTACATCTTAAACACCAACAAAAAATGAATACAGTCAGGTTGGCCTTAAACAAAATGCAAACATCTCCCCATTCCAATAATAAATGCATTGAATATCACAGGAACTTTCAATGTTTTTATTGCACAGAGATCCTCTGAAATCCTCTGTATGGTTTAAAACTCATCTAGGCAGTAGTGGGATTCAGCCAGTTTGCATCGTTTTGGGAGAACCGGTTGTTAACTTTCTGAGCAGTTTGGTAAACTGGTTGTTGGGGGGGGGGGAAGAATCATTAGGGCAGAGAACCGGTTGTTAAATTATTTTAATCCCACCACTGCATCTAGGGCTTAGGACCTGGTCTCCTAGCATGTAAAACAAGGGCATCTTTAAACACCTGCAAACTGCATTTCTCTCACTGCAGCCTATCTCCATTATCTCTAGGTAATGAAGTAGGTGCTCAGAGTGTAGGACTGTAACATGTTGTTAGCTTTTGAAACAGGCTTTCCCATCGCCAGTTTCTGCTGAGACTCGGGACGCCAAGCCCTAAACAGCGAAGCCTCCTGCCTTGTCTCCCACCGCTTCTCTGCAAGCCAGAGTCACTTACAGCGTGTGTCCGCAAACGTTGACCATCAGCTTGAGGGAAGGGTTCCTGTATTTGGTGGTCTTGCACCGGGGGCAACCTTGGTCATCCATGGCGACAATCTTTCGACTAAATTTGCCGCCGGAGCCGCTGCCACCTTCATTCCAGAAACACGGCGTCCGTCCTTTAAAAGCGTCCGTCTGGCTCTCTGGCGAGGGGAAAAATCGTTCCGCTGTGCAACAGGGAAAGGCGTCTTACGCCCTTTGCTAATTGCTAATTACTTTGTGCACGCTTTGAAAAAAGGAGAGCGGGTGAAAAGCGGGGAGGGCAGAATCGAAGCAAATTTCTTCGGGAGGGTATTTAAGCGCAATGTGTAACACTGTTACCCCCGTGCTTACTCGGAAATAAGTTCCATTCATCCGGAACTTATTATTATTATTTCATTAAAAAAAGCTTCGACGTTTACAAAAACTAGAGCTAACATCAGTTGAGACGAGGCGATTCCTTTCCCGTGGGGCTTGCAGAAACTGCTAGAGACAGCAGCCGCAACAGCAAATAGGAAATCCATAAAATAACAGTGCAATATGCTCTCCAATTCGGTATATATCACCCCAAAGTGAAGCCTCAGTGTCTTCAGTGAGTGAGCATTGGATCGCATCCTTCCAACAAGATCCTATGCATAAAATTTGTCAGACGTAAGTCGCATTACATTGAATAGCATTTATTCCCCCTCAAGTGCCTCTGAATTAAACCTGAAGCCTGTTGATGGGTTCCTAGCTCTTCGTTCCATTTTGCCCAACACCTTAGGTCCTTCATAAACATAGCCCGTCGATTTCAATAGTACTATTTACCCAAGTCGTTTACCCGGCTATTGTGATCTAGGGCGGCTCTCAAGGATCGTGTTGGAAACCAGTTTTGCAGACACTCGCAGTCGAAGTAAATGTTCAAGAAAAGTTGCATTAGATGAGTCAACACAACTCAAAAGCAAACTTTGCTTCGTTTAATACCTTTTTACAAAATCTTACTGGAAGAGAGGCACATAAATATTTATTCAATAAGTATGCATGAAGAACGAGACCCAAGGTTCCTTCATGTGAGTTTATTTGGGATTAAATGAACCTGACCATTTGTCCTAGCTCAAATTTACTTCTGAGGAAACGTATATAGGGTATATAGGGATTTAGACTGCTGGTCTATCAGCGTTTTGGCTTGGAGAACTGAATGAAATTGGTAATGACATTGGCATTTATTTTCGAGCAAGGGAAGTATCCAGATGCTGTGATGTGCAAGTGATGGTGGTGGAAAAGGAAATAAATTGACCTCATAACTCATGTCCCATTATTTGCAGCAAAAGATGCCTCACCTACCCTTTTTGAGGGACACATAGAAGAGAGCTGGAAGGGACATTGGAGGTCTTCAAGCCCAGCCCCCAACTCAAGCAGAAGAACCTATACCATTTCAGACAAGTGACTGTCTAGTCTCTTCTTAAGAACCTCCAGTGATGGAGCGTCCACGATTTCTGAAGGAAACTGGTTAATTGTCCTCACTGTTAGGAAGTTTTTCCTTAATTTCAGATTGCTTCTCTCTTTGATTAGTTTCTAACCATTGTTTCTTGTCCTGCCCTCCGGTGCTTTGGAGAATAATTTGACCCCCTCTTCTTTGTGGCAGCCCCTCAAATACTGGAATTCTGCTATCATGCCATCTCATAGTGCAGCTTGATTGAAAGAATTCTTGGCAGTTTCTGAGTGAAGATTCTCACTGTGCAAGCAGTATATCTCTGAAACCCCAGAGTTAGTTAATACAGCTGTGAGTCTCCCTTTGAGGTCAGGCGAATGGAAGATTGGTGTATAGGTGTGCTTGGGGCCATTGAGTCAAAGGGTCACCCACCGCATTAAGTCTAACTATTTCCAAGATTCTAGAACTCTTCTTAAAAGCAAAGGATCGTTCAGCCCATCAGTTTCCATTGAAATAAATCTATTTGAAAAGTGTACCCACTTAGATGCAAACCCTATCTGAGTTTTCTTTTTGAATTTATGGGGTGGCTTCCGGCATCACATTAGACTCTGACTGTAGAATAAGCTTGGATTCATATGGAATGGTGCCTCATGTAGACTCTACATTGGAGACGTTTGTTTGGTTTTGGTTAAGCAGATTTTGTGAATCTAACCAATTGTCTTGACACCAGGATGATGTACAGAAATAGACATAACTGATTTGATAAATTAGGGATCTGGTCAACAAAGTCAAGACGATGTCCATGACAGTACGCTGAAATTATCCTCTGTGTGTGTGTGTGTGTGTGTGTGTGTGTGTGTGTGTGTGTGTGTGTGTGTTTGTGTATACAACACAAATAAATATAAATAAAAGTTTAGAGACAGCTTTCCATCGCACCGACATCCAAGTCATTGTCGACTATTATGGTCTAGGGCTGCCTAGCTTTAAGAGAATCGTACTGGTTGCGATTCCGTCAGTCAGTGCCTGTTCGGGGCAAATTCGAGTGGAGGCGTTTCGGGACCGAGGCGAACGTAGATTTGTAGCTTCGTAACTTTGGAGCATTGGGCTCCAAAACTCCGGATGGCCGCTGAAAGGGGCAGCAAAGTTGTCTCTCTCTCTCCTTGCTGCCATTTAGGGCTTAGTCTAACTCAGTAGGTACTGGATAGCAGCTCCCTACTACTTGCCCCTCTGGCGGGCAGATTCAGTAACCCGGCTGGTGAACCTCCGGCAGACCAAAAGCGACTCTGCTTTCATTTCCTTAAAGACGAAAGTCCCCCGGGGGGGAAGAGGGGGGGCTTATGCCTAAGTACCAAATCGGTGGTTCCGCCTGCCTTGTCTGTATTTGCCTGGAGGTTCCCAGATCTAATTTCCCAGATGTAAACCGGGCGTTCGGCTGCCTGCAAATGACAGGCTGTGACTGAGCCATTCTAGTACCCCCCCCCATCAATTTCCATTCAGCATCCCCGGAGCCAGACGTGTGGAAAAGGAAACTCGTCTCAGTCAATCCCGGTTGCTTCTGAGCGACCGTTCTGCTCTAAACTGGAGTAAACGTTATGTAAAAGGGTTCACCCAAAGCCACTAACTCGGATTTAATTTTGTTTTCCGGGTCCAAAGAGAATCAGCCGTGCTGGCAGAGAGAGACATCTCCAGGCAGGTTAGAAGATCACTCCGGTCAAATTACAGAGGTATTACGAATGCGAGGCTTGCGTGTTATGTAAGTACAAAGGACCCTGGAATAGGCAGGTGATCACCACAACAGCCGCCTCCTGAACTGGTTTGTAGCCGCATCTCAAAAGTGGGATGTTTCCACTGAACCTCAAACTCCAACCACACCATTTTAGACCAGGTGTTGCTGTGATCGCGACCATGTGATAATCTGGGGCTCATTAAACCGTTAACGTGTAATGCGAAGGCAGGCTAAGATTGAGCCCGGGGTCCAGGAAAACCCAGTTCGTGTGAAGGTGATCCCTTTCTGATCAGGAGGTGGGCAATGGGATTGTGCTTCCTATCCCTATTGCCTCACCACAACAAAGCCCGATTACGGGGGACCGCCTCCAAAGTCAAATGAGAAGTGCAAATGCAGCTTGTTAAACCCCCATAATGATTTTGAGAGCACATGCACCAAAGACAAATTCCTTGTGTGTCCAATCACACTTGGCCAATAAAGAATTCTATTCTAT
>JANHFT010002619.1:134193-151633 GCA_032467955.1 Pseudoxenodon macrops | reverse complement strand
TTCCCTGCAGCCTGCCGGCAGTCCGGATATTGCCACCACCTGGATTCATTAAAGATAGCTGACTGTCGCAATGCCTCATGTCTTCCTTACTCACACGATCTAACACTTCCCCCCCCAAAAAAACCTGTGGGCTTGGTGTCCCTAAAACCCATTACTGCATTCCTATACAGTTTCAAAGGAACATGTGTGCACTTTTTTAAATTGAGGATTCCGACTTATGATCCAAAGTGAGTCATGACTTCTTACACTGATTTTAGATATGGCCAGACCTAAAATTCCAGTACAGGAATAGGGGATTTGGGGGCCCCACACTTAAGGGACGTAACAGGAAGCATACTCCATAAATTAATGAATGGAAGCAGGGGGGGAAAACTTGACTTTGTTAAATTTACATTTATATAGCGTTATTCTTAAACAAAAAAAGCTGATATGACCATTTCCCATTCATTTATTCAATCATTTTCTCACTCTGTCACAATAAAATAATTTGCTAATAATTTGGGGAAGTTGTAGGATTGTACCAAGGCTTTTGAAGAGCCTGATTTCTCTTCTTCACTCTACTCTTTTGCATTTGTTTAAATATCTGACCTGAATCTGTGTATTTAGGAGCATATGTGCATAAGCTCATTTCAAGGATGATCAGGGTGGATTTGGTGATGCATTCTTCCAATTCACACATAATAGACACATTTGTTCTGCACTGGTAGAAAAACACAAATAGAAAGGGGGGAAAAGCATAGTGAGGAGAGAAAAAAGAAATGAAGATATACCGGTACTTCTACTCAAATAGAGTATAGCTATTTTAGCTACTGCAAATGCTCTGCTTCTGTAAGGGTGTCCACGTGGGTGTAAGGTTTTTTTTCCCTCCCTCTTGGTAAAAACACAATGTGCTGAAACCACCAAGAAAATTCTCAGAACACAAATTGCAAATATTCAGAGCGTGGCTCTATTTTTACTGGTCAGTTAATTTTTTGTGGACAGTATTAAAAATAGATGGCAATCTGCTTATTGGGGTTGTCTCGCGTATGAATGCTGATTATATGATACTTAATACTAATACTAATGGCATTCCCATTCTGTTAGTGCAAATGGGTTCCTGATGGTCACTGGAAGAAATCCAAATGTATTCTTCCTTTGCAAAAGGGGCTTCAGAAACTCCCCTTTTCTGGATGCTGGAATATTTCTTTTTAATTTCTCTCCATGCTTGCTTTCTTGTTTGAACTTTCAGAGTATCTATTTTGCTGCTTTCCATTAAATCTCCCACCATGTACCTTCCAGACAACTCACCCTTCGCAATCTGGAAAAGAAGGAATTTGCCTCCTGATATTTTTTGTTGAAACCAACAAGGCCACACAAGGACTGTACTTCAAAAAAGGAGGCCATATTCATTCTGGAGAGCCCTGGATAACTCAATAAGCAAAAGAACAGCATCAAAAGAACCTATCTATGAAAATTTCAATAGTATTGCCTTTAAAAGAATTTTCAGTAGAAACTTCTCATTCATCAAAGTGTATAAGAGCTGGTAGAAAAAAAGCAGCAGAATTTTTCTGCATAGCACTGGAATTAGGAAGTCCATCATGGATCCTTGTTTGCCTTCAGCATATATATATCCTTGGTTCCCACACAAACCTCCATCCCTTACCAACTGGCAAAATGCCCATGTGCTTTCTTACTTATGGCTTGAGTTGCTTTGGCTACATATTGCTATTATCATATAGTAGACATAATGTTGTGAATGTCTAAATATACAGACAAAAATATTTGAAAAAATTAAGGTGCATAATTGTGTTCTTCATGAAACTGACAACAATGTAAATATATTTAGGGAGGACAAAAATGGAATTGTCCCTACGTACGTACGAGAGTAGACCACTGCTTTGAAGTGGAATTCCTCCCTTTTATGAAGGGATTTCATGTGATAGATAAGCTTAGAAATGTAGGGAATCCACAAGTGTAGGGAAAACCTCCAAAGACATTTGTGTTTTATGCCTAGAGTAACTTCACTCTCTCTCAATTCACGTTTATGTAGCAATTACAGTTTTGTCAAAAAAAATGATTATTTTACACTATATTACATGAGCTCTAAAATAACTTTCTTAAATTCCAGTTTCCTTCTAGGTACAATTCAAGGTGTTTATTTTGATCTTTAATGAACCATTTGGAGCCTGCTATTGCAAAGTATCAGGTTAAATAATACCTTGTGTTTTAGTATGAACCAGCACATAATTTATCATATCCATGTCTAAGGCAGACAGAGCCTTTTTGATAGCAGTTTTCCAAGTGTAGAAATCTATTATGGAAAAAGTTAAATGGCTGTCTCTTTTCTTTTTTCTTTTTTGCTCTCAGTGCACATTATACATGTATGTTTGTATGAATGTATTATGTGCTATCAAGTCAATTCAGCCATTTAAGAGTCACAGAGATAGACCTTCTTCAGGATAAACTGCCCTTTACGGACCTTTCAGGCCTATAGTTTGTGTTCTTCTTTTTGTTTTCACTGTTTCATTCATTGATTCATTCATTTAATAGGGCTGCCCATCTCACAAACATTTGTATGTTGTGGCATACAACAAAACTAAAAAAACAATCAATATACACAAAACCATTGTTAATATGATTATTAAAAACTTCAAATTGTAAAAAGCATAAAAGTAAATGATAATAACAGTGGAGCCATCTCAATATTATACCAGTTCTCTGGGATTCCCATGCCTGATGGTACCACCAGGTCTTGAGGGACTTCAGGAAAGACAAAAGAGACAGCCTCAATTCAGGGATGGGATATTCCATAAAGCAGGTGCCACAGCAGAAAAGGCCTAGCACCTGTCAAGTGTAGCTCCCTAATTGCCAAGACCCACAGCATATAATTGGGGGAAGATGATTACTAACAGACTGGTAACCAATGCATTTTGTAGAGCAGAGGTGTAATGTGTGTTCTTCTAGAAACACACATAACTGCCCACACTACTGGATTTTTCATCAGTTGAAGTTTCTGGATACTCTTCAAGGGCAGCTCCATACACTAATCCAATTGGGAAGTGACTAGAGCATTAGTGAATAAGACCCTCAATCTAGGCACAACTGATGAAAGTTGAGCAGAAGCCCTACTAGCTACACCTGCAATCTGCTCTTCAAGTAGAAGTCATGTGTAGAAGGAATCCAGCTTGCACATGGGGTCTGTTTGGGGTTGTGCAACCCTATCCAGCACTAAAGTTAGCATCATCCTAGAACCAGCAGGTCCTCAAACTCAAAGCATCTTCATTTTACTAGGATTGAAGTTGTTCCCCATTCAGACCCTCACAATCTCCAGGCACCAGGATAAGATACCTATAACATTGCTCAATTCACCAGAGGCAAATATGTAAAACTGGGAATCATCAGCATATTGTTAATACTTCATCCCAAGGAATAGATAACTTTACCCAGTAGCTCCATGTAGATGTTGAGAAAGAACAGTAATAGTTTCAGGACTCCACATAGTAGGAATCAAAGACTGGATCTCTCCTGAACAATGACCACTAACCAGAGTTGACCAGCACAACACCATATGGCCCACTCCCAATTCTCTGAGTTGATCCAGAAGGATACCATGGTCAATAGTATCAAAAACCACCAAGAAACCAATAGGGCAATGATGGGTGCCAGAGATCATCCAGAAGTGCAACCAATGCCATTTCCATCTCATACCCATATCTCTCCTAGGATTGTAAACATTTCAAGAGAGCAGAGTCCAAAATATCATAATTTGACCCTGGTAGTTTGTGCCTTGAGTGAGAACTCTGAATTGATTTGCTATCCATGCTATTCATCATGGAGAAAAAAGGAGTATTAGATATGCTTGCCACTTGTTTTACTCAACAGTTGAGTAAAAGAGTGCTAGCTACCACATAAATATCTTCACTGTGAATTCAAATAGAGGTATGTTTCATTAATGCTGTATTATTTCTATCTAATTTTAGTTCCAGTTTTTCACTGTGCTCTTTGACTTTCATTATTAGAGCTTGAAAATCCTTTGCATTTTTGGTTACCAAAACAGTGTCATCAACATAGTGCAGGTTAATGATACTTGTTCCTCCAGTTTTAAAATTCACACTCTTCTTCCAATCCCATCGTCTCTAAATAGGGCAATTGATTGAATGAATAAAGAAAGCATACAGTAGATTCAATTGATTGTGTATTGTGGTTTCTTAACCTGTGTTACAGGTATTGCATGTGGACAATAATGTTTAAATTTTATATGTCTATAAAATGAAAAGCTTTCTATATATAATGAAATAAAATTTAACTTCAGGAAGGTTTTATGAATCGGAGGTTGATTCCTTTTCTTTTATTTCCTTTTAGTCCAACAGTGTACCATAAGTAAGGTATAGATAGATAGATAGATAGATAGATAGATAGATAGATAGATAGATAGATAGATAGATAGATAGATAGATAGATAGATTTGTGTGTTGTGTGTGTGTATGTGCACATGCAGGAAAAGAAAAATATCCTTGGACTAGTGACTTCAATGGATTTACTAGCTAGCTTGTCAGACTGAGTTTAAATAAATATTAGTGTCATTAATCTATTTAAGATTATTTTTCTACACATAAAACATTGATTTACTGACTATGACAAAGCAGAGATTGCTAGGGAAAAGATCTACCCCAACTAGAACCATTCACTATTATAGTTTCTTATGTTTATTTTAGGGTAAAATAGTTTCTTTTATTAAAAATATCTGAATTATGAATGTATTATCTTTCATTTTCACCTTCCGCCCATCTCCTATTCAGCTGAGCTTTTTAGTATTATCTTAGTGCTCTATCCCAGCTATACTTCTCATTACTTCTATATATTTATCTTCAGACTCAGGCTTCCTGCATATTTAATAACTACTGGACAAGAATTCGTTCTTCATGTCAAGGAATTGGATTATCATCCCATTACAGGCAAAGGCTTGTGAAACCAAGACACTTAACTTTTGACCTTTGTGGAAAAGATCATTTAATTTAACCATCCAGATGGATCAGGAGAAAGGGAAGAAAGAGAAAGACAGAGAGAGAGAGACACATGCACACACAAAGATTTCCTATTTATTGTTAGATATTTTCTGTTTGTACTACTCTAATAATTCAACAATTATCTAATCAAATGTTATTCTCTAGTCAAAACTATAAAGGGTTGAGTATTCAGATTAGGTTAGTTACATTTGACTACAATATTGCTAGATATTTTTTTTTAGAAAACCAAAGGTATCTTGCTGAACAAAAAATATATATTACTAATCTACACATGGTTGTACCTCTGTACTATTTATCTATTTAATATATTTCTTCAATAAAAATGGCAGTTTCTGAATCTCTTGAAAGACAGTGCCATATAGATTCCATAACAGATTCATCTAAATCTGTTTCTTAAGAATACAACTTCTCCTAATAGATACTATAAACAATGTCATCCTGACTAACTCTGCACTCATAGTAACCCTGATTATCTACTGAGCTTTTGAATTAGGCTTCCTCCACTCAATTGCTGGGGCAAAATGCCAATTTGCCTTACCTGAAAAACTGTATATTATTGATTATGTAGGTAGTCAGTTTTTCTTTTGCCCACATTAAAGAAAACCATTTGTGTTCTTGATAAACATTAAATAATATTCAAGTTAATTTTGATATAGAAGAATAAAAGCAATAAGGCTATATTTGTAGTCTGGAAGATTTTTAGATCAAACTCCCTTTTTTATCTAAATACAGTATGAGGCCTTTAAGTAATTCCCTCTTCCACATAACAATGTTTTGTAGAAGAGAAGTTGAAGTAATATATTCCAGTATGCAGTGGATCTTGCTCATTTTCAACTGCCAGAAAGGCTTTTGAAAATATTTTGAATGAGTGTGTGGGATCTTATATGTTCCATATCTACAATTACTTCCAACCCTGCTGCATTTTCTGTTACTTTATTTATTTCTTACTTGCTGCTCCGAGCATGTCTGTCTCTTAGCAGTTTACAGATTTTCAGTAATAAGATTAAAAGCTAAAAATCCCAATAATCTAGGGTTGCAATTTACCCAGGTGGTAAGGAATATTATATACTCAATCACATCCAGGAGAAACAGAAAAATCCTCAGATTCCAAAGGTTTGATGAATCAATTAATACATCATTACACATAATAATGCATTTACAATAGCTGACATCAAGCTAATAGAGCCACAACCCATCTGATTTTGGGAAAGGCTGCAAGTCAGAAAGCCCAACCTGCGACATCTGTAGGCAACACTTTCTAAGGTTCAGGGCCCAAAGGGAGCAGGACAGCAATTTCTGGGGTGATAGAAAATGCCATCCAGTTCTGCCAAGATTTTGTTTAAGAATCTTCCCTGCTTTGTTTTGCTTTTTACTTAAGAGTACCTATGAAGAAAATCCTTGCATCTATTCATCTGAAATGTGGCATGCTTCATCATTCATATAAAAAAGGTCTTCTATACCTTTAGGTTTCACCCAATTCATTTTGTTTTATACTACTCTAAAATTGTTTTATGATCACTGAGGAAAAGGTATCCTCTTTTACTTCCATTTTGACCTAATAAGCTGGCCTTTTTCTCTCCTTTGGTCTAGTATTTCCTTCAGCATCTAATTAAATTTGTATTTGACATCAGTGTTTGACTTCATAATTCCATTCGGACATGATACATCTGGAAGCTTAGCAGGTCGCATAAATCATTTCTGAAGTCTGAAATACAGTTCATGTCATAGGCTGAAGCAATAGTTAGAAACATGATAAAAAATTCCATTGGGTATGTGATTATTTGAATGTATTCAAGCTTTATCTTAGTTTCAATATTGAGTATCAATTTTAAATACAATTATTTCTAATGGCAGTCTATCTGCAATGGTTGGGATTTGTCCCAAAGCTGATGGATAGATACAATTTAAATTATTTTCATTTGTAAACAACTAACTCTTAAATACAAAGGATTAAATAATAGGATGTAATTAAATGTAAGCGTTAAGAAATAACTATTATATAGAAGCACATCTAATGTTGATCTCACTAGATACAGAATTCTATAGGGTTAAGTCTCTTTGGAAAAAGTGAAGATTATTTATACATATTCCCCAGATATAGCGGTGCTGGCCATGCCAATTGAGAATTCTGGAAACTATAGTCTTAACATATCTGAGGAGTTTGGGCCAAGGAAGTCTGATATCTTTAGACTAGAAATAAGTATAAGCAATTTTAATAACTTATTATCTCCTCTTAAAATACAGCAAAAGATCTCTTCCCATATCACATTTCTTATCTGTAAACAAATCCACACAGCCTTGTCATTTCAGTCAGCAAAAGTTCATTAAGTGTTATCAGAAATAACAATATATTTAATATTGATCAAATAAACCAACTTTATATACCCTCCTTTTATAACTAACCATCTTAATTTTTAATCCATTCAAGTAATGTCATAGAACTTGATTTCTTTTCATTTTTCTTTGTCCCTCCTCACCAGATTCTTCAAAAGTTTTGTAAATTTTGTAAATCCAATGTAGGATTATCTTGGTTTATTACCTCTATAGCCTTTTTACTTATAAAAATATCAATGGGGTTGTTTTGTATGTCCAGTATAATATTTTTTTCCATGCCGATCTTATAGCCTGTCATTTTTAAATCAGTCTTGATCTTTGTAGGTAATACTTGTTCTTCTATAATACTGGTATCTTTGAGTCTCCCTATACCAGCAAAATATTATTCAGTTTGTTCAATGTTAGAATATTTTCCTTTATTCTGTAATTGTAAGTCATGTTTATGTGTTCTTTCCTTTAATTGTAATCTATAGTTCCATCTAGTGTCTAGTTTTTAAAACCTTATCTTATTTTTTTATTTTTTTAAATCAAAACAAAAGCATTTTGACATGGGAAGTATTCTTTATAATTAATTGCAAAATATTATTTCAAATTTACCTGGGCCCTTTGTCCATTTGTAACTTTTTAAAATCAAAGTTTTAATAATCATTTTGCTGTTTATTCTTCCACACATACACACATCTTTTAAAGTTTTTACATTTGTAATTAGAACTTTCATTAAGGATTGAACAAAATTCACCTAGTGCTATCAAACTGTCAATGGAAAGCATTCCAATAGCTGAAAAGCAATTAAATGATTTCCAAAAGTAATTAGAAAAGAAAGAATGTAAACTTAGTAGTCTTGCAAAGGTGTCAACCAAAGTTTGAGCAAGCTGGCTGTTCCTGCAACTTCTAGAACTGTAAATTCACTTGAAACCTAATGGTTGTTTGTCCTTATGGTTGTTTGTCCTTGTGAGGAACAGCTGTCTGTGGAGAACGTCTAGGCAATCTCAATTCTTCCCCTTGTCTGGAGTGGTTTCGAAGAGCTGGTCTACTTACGAACTCTTCATCCTGCCATGGTCATCAACTCCACATTTATCAGGGCCATCATCATAATCGTCTTTTCTTCCTCTGAAAGTTGTCACATATTCTGTTGAGATTCCAGAAACTAGTCAAAAACAAACTGTCCTGGAAACCTTATGTAGAATGATTGGTTTGGAGCAGCATGAGGCTTGTGACGGGTCTGAATTGTTTTTATTGTTATAGTGTTAGGAATTTTGGGTTTTGTTGTGTTGATGACAAACAAGTAAATTTGATCACCATTATTCACCATTATTCACCATTATTCACCATTATTCACCATTATTCACCATTATTCACCATTATTATTATTATTATTATTATTATTATTATTATTATTATTATTATTATTTCTTTTATCCATTAAACACGAATGTTCAGTCAACTGACCATTCAAAAATGCATCACAAATACATTAGCTGGTGCTAATGGTTGATACGGGTTGCTGCCAGCGTCCTAGGTATCAATCAAGTACCTTCTTAAAATATATGATGTTCCAAGTAGTGCAGTCTTTTGCAGTTCCACTGGTGTTATTGCAGGAAGCTGCAATTTCTTGGATGCGTTTTTATCATCATTATCATTTACATTAACTATGTTATATGTTTTATATATAGCCCAAGACAATTCCTCTTCACTCAGTGCAGCCCAGGCAAGCCAAAAGGCTGGACACCTAACCTCTACAGCATCTAAAAGTCCAATCAATTGACTGGTTCACTGACAACACACTGACTGTAATGATCACCAGCCAATAACAGTTGGCTTGTGCACAAGGTCAAAGACACACATTCTTTTTATGTAAAAGCATCATCTCTGTGGCTATAGCTCTGAAATGTAAAAGAGTGAGCAGTTATTATCCCTGAAACACATAACCTTGGTTCATGCACTGAGCAAAGAAATAATATTATTGTATCAAACCTTATCAGTTGTGTTATACGATCAGTTAACATGATTGGTAGACCAAGCTACTAATACCTTTGCATTCATAAAATAGCAATGAAATTAGCTATATAGTTCATAGTGTGGTTTGCTGAATCATGATATTTGACTTGGGTACCATTGACTTGGGTTCAGACATTCTGAATCATAAGCAGTACATTAGCAATTCTCAAAAGCTGAACCTCAAATTAAAACTGATATTTGTACATCATGCAAGTGAACTGCTACATTTGTACCTGGCTTCGTTAGTTGTGTTGTGTGGATATATTCAATAATCTTTGTGGCTGGATGAGAAATTCAGCCTAGATTTCCCTGGTTTTATTTTGGAGAAATGTGTATATTTCAAATGGCTAAAATAATGGTTGGCTAGTTTGTGGTTTTATGTGTGTTGGCAATAAACCCGCACGATACATTTATAGTTCTGAGAGTTCTTCAAACACAGACAGCTGGATTAATTTAAACTGTAGTTCACCTAACCATAGATTAATAAGTTGTATGAACATAGCCACTGTAATCATGATAATTAACTGGCTCTTTTTGCCTTCCTTATAGAAATATGAACTGTTGTCCCTGTTCCTGTCTAAGAATAGACTGCTTTCAGCTGTTAGCAATGTTCATGATATTATGAACTCTCTTGGAAGATAATCAACTTCTCGCTTTTAAGAGAAGATACCTACTTATTTTGCAGTGCATTAATTATTGCTTATGGGTTAATTTTCGTATGTGTCTAGTATCCCTTTCTTAGTCCTCTCTGTTAAGTGCTTTCCAGAAAAAAGGTACCTTTTTGTAGAGATGTCTATAAAATATCCTTAGTTATATTTAAACGAATTGCAAAAATGAAAGTAATCCAACAGAAACAACGAATTCCTCTTTATTTTATTTCATGAGCCATGGTGGCGCAGTGCTTAGAGGGCAGTACTGCAGGCTATTTCTGCTAATCACTGGCTGCCAGCAGTTTGGCAGTTCGAATCTCACCAGGCTCAAGGTTGACTCAGCCTTCCATCCTTCCCGGTAAAATGAGGATCCAGATTGTTGGGGGCAATATGCTGACTCTGTAAACTACTTAGGGAAGGCTGTAAAGCATTGTGAAGCAATATATAAGTCTAAGTGCTATTGCTATTTGCATGGCTTTCCCCCTCTGATCGGCTTTGGCTACAATGACCTTTTTCCTCCACTCCCCTGCTGTGCTGTTTCTTCTTCCCTTGAGAAATACCCAGGATTGAAGGCAGCTAACACCATTTGGTCCTTCTCTCATAATGGTGGTAAATTCATCAGTTCAAGATGCCATTAGTAGACTGGTGTGCCTGAATCCAGCCACTGCCATTTGGGGCATCTTGATGGTCTGGATATTGCTTTATTCTACAGCATTAGATGTCTATTACGCTTATTACAAGATCTTCTTGGCTGCTGTTTTTCTTTGGTTAAACCTACGGTAGTAAAAAAAGAACAGGCTATGGTTTAGCAGTAGAAGCGATTCCACTTAAGAATAGAACAAAATGCTAGTTCCACATTCTGCCTCCCTTCTTTCCTGATAGGCTCTGAAAGACGCCTTTTCTTCCTCCCCTTGATCCCAGAACACGGGGAAAGATTAATAAAGCTGGCAGATGCAAAGTTGAGAAAAACAAAAGCCACCTATTTCACAGAAGGCTTTATTTACTTAGTATTTATTTCTATTACTTTTATAAATAAGGCAGCGAAAATGCCTACTGCTACTTTTTCATCCTATTTTCCCCACAACAACAACCCTGTGAGGTGAGTTGGGCTGAGAGAGTGAGGTTGGTCCAAAATCAGCCAACCAGCTTTCATGCCTAAGGCATGACTAGAATTCAGAGTCTCATGGTATATAGCCTGGAGCTTTAACCCCTGTGACCAAAATGACTCCTGGTCATGCTGAATGTACACAATTTGCCATTGAGAGTTGTGATGATCTGGTTGTTTTTTTAAAATATGTTCTTGTAGTTCTTAAAGGAACCGGATCAAATAACTGATCTAATTGAAGAACTGCTAGCTTGAATATCTGTGTTGAACGTCCATTTATAGAAATTGTCTACTACTGAATGGCAGATATTGCAAAATTGGTATCTTTTCTGCAGGCTTTCTAAAAAGCACCTGGATAATGAGACAGAAGGCTGAGTGAAATTAACTTTGCTGTACTGTACACATGTGGTACCTGCAAAAAATATGTTATAAGCGCAAGCTGGGTGTGCTAGACACTACTTTCCATAGTGAATAGAAGCGCTGATAGATTTCACAATACTTGAATAGCATTGGAACCAATGAATTTAAAATTCTTCAGCATTTTTCTCCATATAGGCAAGAAATTGTCCATCAACAAAGGGGGATACATGTGTAGCTGGACATTAGATGCATTGTTATGATTCCTATCAATCTATTTTTTCTTTTTCATACCATAATGAATCTGGTATTTTTGCATTTGGCTTACTCTTAATATTGGTAGAATTATTTGGCATTTATTCCAGAAGCACAATAGAATGCATCCATCCTGAAAGGAGGGGGCCCATTGCATCCCTGTATGTGTAACAGGAGCATGTCATACTGTGATGGTTTCTTTTCTTTTTTTTTTTGTATTGCTAACTTTTGCCTTACTTAATGGTAAGCTCAGAGTCAACCTGCCATACTGCATTCTAACTACTGTGTCATCACAGCATAAATCAGCAATTTATTTTTGCTGATACTCATAACAAGGTTTGCAAAGATCCAGCAACACTTTTGAATTTTGGAATAGCAGATCAATACAAGTTTTGAACAGGAATTACCATGCATTGCAACTTCTTTGGACTCTTATTCTGAGAAATCTTGATGAACAGACAGAATTAATCACCCAGTTCCTTGAACAATAGGTAGGAGTGCTTTTGGAGGTACGTGCTAATTTAAAAACTGTAGAATACAGTACAGTAGCAAGAAATGCTGTTTTCATCATGGAATAGCAAGAAATGTATCCTAGCATTCCAAGAATATAAGAGTGACTTTAAATCTCACTAAATTAAAGAAGTAAAATTATCTAGTTTATTTTTGTTTGTGTCCAGAATTACTTTTTTTTAAATAGTTTTTGTCCCTGTGGGGAGATATGTATTCATGAAACAAATAGAGAAGAATGAAACAAGCTGTATTGCTTTATTTATGCATTTGTATTATAAAATTATTTATTCTGAAAGGACGTGGAATGATCGGTATGTACCATTGGTCAATTTTCTCAGCTTTCTGCCAGAGCTGAGGTTCCTATGATGATCCAGGCTGTGGATTGTTTATAATTTATTCAACCAAATCACTATCCGGTGAATTTTGGCAACTCATTAAGCCATAACCCATGTCTTTTTGCGAATCAAAATTACTGGGTTCACATAGCATTCAGTCAAAGCTAAATAAACCACAGTATGATTTATCACATCATGATTTATCAGATTAAGTTCACACACTGTGCTGGATCATGTGACTAATGTAGTCTTGAGTTAGCCACATGTTGTAGGAATCCACCCATAGTGGATAACCCAACCACATAAAGATAACTGCAACATACACTTTGTCAAGTTTTTTTTTTAGTGAGAGAAAATGTCAGCTTATTCCTTCATGAAAATTGTCTAATGTAAAAAGCTGCAAACTGCCGTAATTAGAAACCTTTCAACATTGTTGAAGGAGTAATATGATGCTTTGTCTTTGGGGAAGATGCTGTAGAAACACATTAAGAATGTTAATCTTTGCAGCTCTTTCTTTCCTATGTACATACAAGCAAGTGGCCCATGTCTAATGTCTGAAGCTGATTATGAAGAAAGACTTTCTTTTAAATGCACCTATTATCTAAATAGTTTGGATATAATCCAGTCAAAGTTAAGTGCTTTCAGGTTTTTATGAACCTTAGTGAGAGAGTTATGTATATCCTTAAATCAGTGGAACTTGCAAAGTACTTAAATTTGGCTGGCTAATCAAACAACATAAAAACCTGTTTTAATAGCCTTATAAGAATAGGAATCCTCACATGCATTTTAATGTAAACTTTTGAAACTAGAAGTATAAACATCCTTTTAAAATATCAAGCATGCTTGTATTCCAAAATCGTGATTTGTCCTTTGAAGCTATAGCATTATTTTATATTTCTTTAACTTTTGGTCCAGATTACCATTTGTTTTTATTTGGTTGTAAGCCAGCTAGAGTCACCTCTAGACAAGATGGGTAACATAGAAGTTTAATAAATCAATACATGTGTATTGAAATTTCAAGGATATTCACACCAGTTGTATTTGCAAAGTTGTGGCTGCTACAGTGTTGTTGTAGTCAGTTGTGTCAGGTGATTGTGATTTCCAGCACTCTCTGCCAGCTTCCCATAAACAAGATCAATGGGAAAGCCAGCTGGAAATCACTTTTGTTCTCACTGCTTTTTTGCTCACACATGGTCATTCTGTTTATCTCTTTAGGTAAATTGGTTTTTCTAGTATATATTTCATTAGGTTTGCATTAAATGTATTGTCCTGAAAATAGGACCCAGTTTCTGAAATTAATATAACTTGAGTATAATACCTGGAGAAGTGCTTGCTCAGGTTCTGCACTATTTTAATGGAAATGTTGTATACCAAAGCATGTGGGAGGAACCTTGTTGCTTTAATATGTCCATGGTAAAGCTTTACCCAACTTAAAGGAATTTTATTTGACCAGTTGTATGGATTTTAGCCAATTCATGGATTGATTAACTGAATTTCCATATGAATAAAAAGGATGGCACTTTATTTCATCACCTTTTAAATCCACCTAAATTGGTGACTCTGTTAGTGTGGGGAGGGACCATTTATATTATCAAATCCAACTTGATAATTAGTTCAAGAATCCAAGCATCTCTGACAAATGGGCTGTCTAGCTTCTGTCCTTGAAAGGCTGGGCACCATTCCTTTGGTGGGGAATTGGTTCAACTATATAACTTCTTCTAACTGTTGCATATTTTTTCTGATAGCCAATCACAAGTTGTCTTTCTGTAATTTAAAACTATTTTTAATTTTGAACTCTAGAATAGTAAGGAATGCGTCTTCCAGCCCTATGTGTGTCTTCATGTCCTGTTCAATGTTAGCAAAACATTCCTAGTTTCATTTTCATTCTCTGTCTTCATAAGCCTTTGTTTCTAATTCTCTGATCTTCTGGTTGCCTTTCTCTAAATTATGCAGTATTGATGTCTAGAAGCGGACATAGTAATCAAGATAAAAAGTTTAACCATTAATTTCAGGGTCCTAAAATATCAGAGTTCTCTAAAAACCATGTAAGTTTTTTTGTTATTCTATATCAATTATCCTTGCATTCTTTTCTATACAGCATTGTACTATACATTAAGTACTATACATTATTGAATAAATTCCCCTTAAAGGATAGTTATTTTCTGCTGTAGCAGAATATTTTGTTCTATAGCGCCGATTACATGACATGCTGCGAATGGCCATCATATAAGTTTATAAAAATCAAGGCAAGTGTGATACGTCTATGAGTTTATATGAAGAAAAAAAAATTCCCATCGCTTTAAAAAGAGTGGGAGTAATGAGAATTTCAGGAAGGAGGCCAATGACATTACCAAGAGGTATGCTAAAAGGCTAACATGAAATTTGCTTTTTCCATGGTAATGGCCAATATATTCATTGGGCTTTTCATCACAACACCAAGAGATGTTTCCTGGTCAATTCCCTCAGTCATACATTAGTGAATAAGAAAATGTAAGATTGGTGATTGCTATGGCAATAATTTTACGTGATTGTTTGTGCCTGTGCTCCCCCAGTAAAATTCATTTTGCTATTTTGATCATCTAGAGTGGAATTTCATTTGAAGCTCTTTCCCATCTTTGACTTTCTTTCTGCTTTTAAAACAAAACTTGTCATCCAAGCTACATTTTGCTTCTCTGAAACATATAATCTAGAACAGGGGTGTCAAACTCAAGGCCCGGGAGCCGGATCTGGCCCATGGGGTGATTAGATCTGGCCCCCAGGGCCACCCTGGAAACAGCAAAGGACTGGCTTGCGGTGCCTCTGCCAGTGAAAACGGAGCTCGGGGGTTGCAGGACGCTCGGAGTTCAAGAGTCCATTTTCGTTGGCAGAGCACTTGGGCCACCACAGATGCGGCCCACAATGAAATCGAGTTTGACACCCTTGATCTAGAATAAGAACTCCAACATTTCTGATCTGGTAGGATACTTGGAATTTTGAGGAATGTTGGGGAAAGTAGATTTAAAGAATCATGTGTCAGATTTGGCATTTAAACATTCTAAACAGAGTAAGTCACTTTGCATACAGCAACCTCTGTACAATATACTTACTATATAGAATTCTACTATAAAGCTGCAATTCTGAGCGCAGGAACATGGAAGTAATCCTTGCTAGCTCCTTTGTTTGTTTGTTTATTTCTGAGTAGGCTGGCATATCTCACCAAGTGGCAGTAGCTGATTGATGTTGCCTGGGCTTGGAAGCTAAAGAGGCTCACACCTGCTTAATGTCATCAGGAAGCATCAGCATTGTAGGCTAGGCTGGGAAGTAACAAAACATGCAGAAAGCATTTCTATATTGTTGCTAAGAAAACCTACATGGATATTTGCATTTGGTCACTAATAATCAAACAACTTGGAGTTTTTTTCTTTGCCGTAGAAATACGTAGGAAGGCAGTACCATGATTGGGAATTTTTTATTTAGTTATTTTTTTTCTTCTTCTTCTCATAAGCAGGTTATACATGGAAAACTGGAATCCTCACCGAGACTAATCTTGTGCTTTTTTCCCTTGATCTGTTGTTAGTTTTCCTTGGGTAGGATAATTGTTTCTCCCATCTTACTGAAAATAATTCAGTAAGATTCTTTTCAATGATTCAAAGATAGAAAAATACCGCATCAATTCACTGTTGCTTCTCTCTTGATTTGTAGTGAGTCGGATGGTAATCCCAGCACAGAAGATGAATCCAGCAAGGGGCAAGAGGACCTGTCTCCACGTTCCCTTGCAAGCACCTCTGATGGCAGCACCAGCTTAAGCCTTCCTAGCCCAATGGAGCAAGTATATATGCAGCAACTTGGAAACTCCAAAATATCCTTAAGCTCTTCGGGAGTTTTACTGAATGGAAACCTTATGCCTCCCAATCCATCTGTTTTTCTTAATGGTACTTCTTTCATTCAGGGTCCCAATGGTCTCCTCCTCAATGGTCTCAGTGTGGGATCTTCTCAGGCGGTATCATCAAGCCCACTCAAAACATCACCCAATGCTTTGAGCAATGGAATCTCCATGGGTGACATGTTAGTCCCTTCCTCAGAAGATGTGAAAGACTTCAAAATCCTCCAGACTTCTCTGTCCAATTCCATTGCACCATCAACACTCACAGCAACATACAGTCCCAATTCTGGGCCTCCCTGTTTCCCAGGCTTGACACCAAGCATGGAAGTAAAGAGGGAAGAAAGCGAAGAAGCAATAGCATCACAAGACAGTGGCTCGCTAGTCACTTTTACCGCTCCAATCCAAATCAACCAATATGGCGTTGTCCAGATCCCTAATTCAGCAAACAGTGGACAGTTACTTAATGGAGGCCTCAGTTTTTCCCCAATGCAGCTGCCCTCAGTATCAGCAGCGACTTCTCGAGGTAAAAACCCTTCACTGTATTAAATTATTGCTTTTTTTGTTGTGAAATTAAGAATGTTGGAGATATGTAATGGCTTAGACCAGGAGTGTCAAACTCAAGGCCCAAGGGCCGGATCCGTCCCGCAGGGTGCTTAGATCCGGCCTGTGGAGCCACCCTGGAAACAGCGAAGGACTAGCCCGCGGTGCATCTGCCAGTGAAAACGGAGCTCAGGGTAGCTGCATGCAGCCTCCCGAGCTCTGTTTTCATTGGCAGAGGGTTGCAGGAGGCTGTCGCAGCCGAAAATGGAGCTCAGGAGCCCGTTTTCACTGGCAGAGCCCTCAGGCCTCCAAAGGCACCCCTGATATGAGTGATGTCAACTGGCCACTCCACCCTGGCCACACACACCCCAGCCCCCCCCAAGGTTAACAATCCTGATGGGGTCCTCAATAAAATCGAATTTAACACCCCTAAATACCCTGTTTCCCTGAAAATAAGATCTCTCCGGATAATAAGCCCAATCAGGCTT
>JANHFT010002619.1:93230-104243 GCA_032467955.1 Pseudoxenodon macrops | reverse complement strand
AGGGTTGCCCTAACAGCTGAAGGCAGCTTGACAAAACATCCCTTGTTGGATTGGTTGGGGGCAAAAAAAAAAAAAAGAGGCCCCTTTGGGGGAGGGGGCCGTTCTGAGGGGGGGGGGCAGAATAGCTCTTGAAACCTTCTCCCAACTAGGGTCTTGTCCACTTAGGGCGTGTGCTTCTTGACTAGGTTTGTGGAAGTTTCTAAGCAGGATCTCTGGAGAGAGCCTGGGTTTGGAAAGGAGCTCAACTGCTCCCAGCCCAGGATGAATTAAATGAGGTGATCCAAGAAATCCTTGGGTTTTAGGAATAGTAATAGGGAAACAGTGTTTTGACTTCTGAACGTTTTGGTTTTTCTCAGAATGGTCAGACCAGTGTTTCCTAACCACGACAGACAGCTTGAAAATGTGTGGACTTCCAACTTTCAGAATTGGCTGGGAATTCTGGGAGTTGAAGTTCACACTTCTTAAAGTTGCCAAGCAAAAACATGCAAATATCACTTTATACTATGACCCAATCCACCTTTACCAATTAAAAATATTTCCATTTATTTCAACAAATACCACATGCAAACCACTTTAGCTTTGTTGGAAGAAAACAATATTCAATACAACAGCTGTATACTATTATTTAAATAATTTCTAGTAGCCTTGTTTGCATCCTGCATTAAACCATAGTTTGGTTAGTTGTGGTTTGACTAACAATTGGCTGATTTTTTTTACAATTTGTTAAGCCATAAACTAGGTTTGCAGACTACACTGTCTGGATAGGCACAACAGGCTAAGGCCAAACAAAGTTATGCATTGTTTACATTTACATATTTTTGTTATATCCATTGACCTTTGGAGCCAATCTGAAATTTTGGAGGTTGACTGGTGTGTCTGTATGTGTTTGTTATATTAAGGTTTTATGTTGTGTTGTCCTTTGCACATATGTATTTAAACTCAGTTAATAAAACCTTTTTGAGTAGTTTAATAACTCCGCTTACAACACATCCTAGGCTGAAAAAGGCTATATTCTAGTCATGCACAGTGAAAATATTCTTCTGTCCCAAAAGAGTCTAAATCTACATTTCTTGTGGCACAGAATGTGTCAAATCAACCACTATTCTTCCATTTCGAGTTTCTAAAACACAGGGGGAAAACTAAGGCCAAAAAGTTGCTCAACAACTCTCAATCTGTATGTTTACTTTCTTTCCCCTTCACTTGAGCTGAATCATTCGATGTAGAGGAAAAGGAAGCAAGAGGAAGAAAATACAATGAAACGTATTCCAAGAAACTGTACTTAGAATGGTAACCTACCAAGCCTAATCAGCTCATATCAGATCTTCTGTCGTAATGTTAAAATTGCAGCCCTGTGTAATAACATGCTTGTATAGAAGAGAAGCAGAGGCCAAAAGAAGACTTTTATGCCCAAGGCAACCAGTGAGTGAATGGATTAGGTTCAAACAGCCTGACAGAACTTGAAATGAAGTTGCTTAGGCAGGGTCAAAATATATGGATGTGGCTAAGACAAGCAGATAGCATAAAATAGCTCCACCAAATTGGAACCAAATTGTGTTAACAATAGATTAGTCTTTGAGAATACAAAAATCAGCGTCCTTGCCCTAGAATCAAGCTTCCTGTTACTCCTGAACTCCATAATCAAGGGATTATACAACCTTAACCTATTAGTTGGAAAATTTGCTGTTTCCTGCTTAGAATTTCTCTCTAGCCTAAATTCATCTTGCATCTTCTGGCCAAGATATAGAGATATTTATCTTTTCTTAGTGTATTTTAGAAGCAAGCCTCCCACTATTCACCATTCATATAGGCAGGTATGGGGAATTAATATCCTCTCTCTCTCTCTCTCCATCTCTCTCTCTCTCTCTCTCTCTCTCTCTATCTATCTCTCTATCTATCTCTCTATCTATCTCTCTATCTATCTATCTATCTATAGCATTGTTACCTAGTGTAAATAAATATTCGTTACTTGATGAACCATTGTAAGTCTATTGGCAGCTATAGAAAACAGTATTCATGGGTCTTTGGTCTGATTCAAAATACCTGTTATCATGATTGCCTAAATGTATAGACATATAGAAACAATTGTTAAGAAAAAAAGTCTGATTTTTGTTTTTAGAAGCTTTGTGTATAGTTTATAAAAATGCACCATCTTATAGGAAGCATCCCATTTAAGAAAAAGAGTGTGACTCTTACAAGATGCTGCATGCCATCTGCAGTTTTGTATGAAAATCGGTGTTTTTAGCACAAAAGATATGATGTTTAATTAATCAAGATTTTTTTAAATAGTAAAATTATTTCAATTGATTAACAGATTAACAGATTGAACTAGATGGCTATCTTGGTTATGCCTTATTCCTTAAATTATTGTCCTACTTGTTTTGGAATTCCTCAATATTTTTTATGCTACATCCTAGTTTTGGCTACAATCCTATGCATTCTGGGGATGAATGTGTATTGAATTTAATGGATTTTGCTTCCAAACATATTTGCATAGCAGTATTGCATAGATGTTACATTGTACATTTTGATACAAACAAAGGATGCAATCTAATACCCATTTATTTATGAATAAATCCCACTAAATTCAAGAGCATTTACTTCTGAGTTTATGTGTATAAGATTGCACCATCAGTATTGTAATTTCAAAACCAATTCTGAACTAAACAGGATCCTGACTAGCTTAAATCAATACTGAAGGTTTTTACTTAATTGATCACAGTCTTAAACAGTTTGAAAAAAGATATCCACCACTCAATGGCTGGAATCAGTGTGATTTTCCTGGGTTGATATATTCATTCATATAGGTAGGTACATATATTCATTCATACATTCATTCATATAGGTTCATTTTATCTAGAAATGCTCTCATTTGAGGCTTTGATAGTTTAGAGTTTTGTTTCCTTGATCTGGGAGGCAAATAAGAGGAACAAAGAACTGGCTGAAATGTAAAGTGGGTGCTAAGGGCAGCATATTCTACAGAGGGCACTGTTTTACTGCCTACCAGTATCAACTTAAAGAGTTTGTTTATTTATGTAAATAAATCAATGCTTGAACCCTAAAGTTGGCATACAATTTTGCTTTCTTGATCATTATTCCCAGGTACAATATAAATAAATTTTTGGTTCCTCTTGTTAAACAGACTTTTGGTTCCTCTTGTTCAGTGCAGTATTAACCAGTAGTGTCAATATCAGCTAAATTCATTAATATTCTAAAACAAAATTGCTTGGGAGAATGTGTCAACCGGTGTGATTTGTAACTTGTGTTTATGGTTTAGAATTTTCTGTGAATTCAGCCATATGCCAAAACAAAATCATAGTCGTGGATTATATTAAAACCCAGCAGATCTTTTAGGCCCTACCCAAGAATAAAAACTGAGTCCTATATATTCGAACTGAGTACATGATCACAGAGTATATATATGGAACAGGGTCTTTTCTGTATTGGTGTGTTGTCATTGTGAGATTTTCTCCCTAATTTATTCTCTTCCTGTTTCATCCTGATACTGAAATTCTTTTTGTACTGGCTGGCATTTTTTTTTCTTCAGTTGTCTTCTTGAATGTTGATATCGGTATATATTTGATTTGTGTGTGTGGGAGACCTCTAAAGAACAAAATACGTATAATTACAATGAGCAAATGGTAAAAATTTGGGCAGTGAAAAGGTATTGCAATGAACTGCTGGATAACTTGGGTGAAGGGTGGGACAGAAATCAAAATAAATACATGCTTAGTTGTAAACACCCAGTGTTGATGGTTGTAAAAGGAAAAAAAAAGGTGTCAGGATACTGCTTGAGTGCTTTTCTGGCAGCAGAGAGGAGAGCTATCCATGTAGTGGACTGAAAAACTGCCCTGAAACAGGATCTGGTTCACACATTGCACTAAACCATAATGTGATCAGTTTGGTTTGGGTTTAGTTATCTTATATGAACTCAAGCATTTGCTTTATGAATAGTGCTGTCCTGTATTAGAACACCCTATTTAGAGTTTATTCCGCAAACTACAAGCAACATCAGGTTTTACCACGTGTGAACTCAATGTCTTATGGCAGAGTCTGAAAGGTTTGCACCCATCATGTCTGTGGAGTTGGTGCTCATGCAGCCACCCCCCAAATTAAGAATGAAATCATGCAGTCTGGCAGAACTGGAAACAAGGCACCCGGCCCACTTTTACATCCTTTCATGGACATGTACTTAAAATCAATACATCTCTCCCTTGCAGCTACAATATCTAAACCTGCAATTATCTTTAAATAAAGCATATCAAAATTAATGAGGCTTATTTCTGCATTGACAAACATGGACTTGTGTAATAAGGCAGCCAATTTGAAAATTATTCTGCACATGCTCAGTCGCTGGATAGATTCATCAATTTGGGGTAGGAACCCTGGTTTTTGCATATTAGTTAGGTCCAGTCTGGAATGTCATCCACATCTTTTCCAAGTAATGTGTATTTTGCAGACCCGCTTGCTTTACTATGGGCAGGAGCTAGAGCTCAAAATGCTGAGTGGAAATGAGGGGGCAGATAAAATGAAGCCCCCATAGAAAAGGGGCAAGCTATAGTTTTGCTGTGATTAAATAAAGGGTTTAGAATAACAACAAACAGTTTTGAGATATTTAAAGGCTTTCTCCACCTCCTCCCCCCAAAGCCCAAGTCCCCACATCTTGAAGTAATCAGCAGCTGAGAAGAGCGCGTCCCCTTGGCATCTCAGGTTAAAGGAGGAGGTCCAGGAAAATGTGGTGGAGCCATTACACGAAACCTGAGAGGCATTCATCAGGGACTCCAATTGCCATCGCATTAGGATTGATTGGAGAGCAGCAATACCGTAATGACCCGGAAAGAAGGGCAACCCAGCCGCCTTTCCCCTCGCAGCTTCTTCTGGCGGCGCCCCCACCCCCAATTTTCTCATTTTTTTCTTCTTTTTCCCCCTGTTCTCCGCACCGCTCTTTTCTTGTGGAAATTTGCTTGGAGAGAAGAGAAAGACTGGTGTCAAACACTATTATTACCAGAAGTTTCAGGGTTTTTTGAGGATATCTTTTAAAATTCCTATGGGGATAACATAGTAAGGCAAGTATAAATGAACGGAGCTGGGGAATGAATCCAAGAGGAGGTGATGGTAAGATTAACTGCCCGCTGAAGTCGCCCAACACGCCCTAATCCCAAACTACTTCGCCTTACTTAGATTATTTCCTGTCCGAGTGAAGTGGGCTTATGGGTCAGTGTGTAATGCGAATGGAGAACGGGGTAAATTCAGTAAGCAACCCGTAAGTGAGTAAGTGTGCCATGAGAATACAACTTGGTGGGCTCTAAACTATAGTTGCTGACATAAATCCTGTTCCTGTTTGGGAAGCCCCATTGAGGGCTATTGTTACAAGATTGCAGCCTCATTTGTACAAAGGAAAACCTGCACAGAATAAGCCTGTGTATGAGTGACAAATGCCAGGCACCCAATTCTGGAACCTTCGGTGTGGAATAAATAAAATAAGGCTTTAGCATAGCCCAAGAACTTTCTGTCGTGAGAACGAGACAGAAAGTGAAAGCAACTTTTTAAATGATTCATTTATCAAGTGAGTTCTTCCTCCTGCCCTCAGTTTTGCCTCCCTTTCCTATATACCTGGATCGGGGACAGCTTGGATTTTCAGAATAAAGGACCATCGAGATAAATCTGTCGATTCAATTTTTTTGAAATCCTGGGCTTAGCACCCCGTGACAATTTCTTCACCAAGAAGCGTCCGCTAAATCTGAAGGAAGCCTACCAGAATAAAACCTAAGAGCACCGGCGTGTCTGGGTCTGCTGGAGATTAAATCCCACTTGAGATTTACCTCCAAGAGAGAGTTTCTTTCCCGGCAGAGGTGCAGCGAAGAAAGTACACATCTGCACCTGCGCGGCTCGGGGCCCCTTGCCTGAAAAGCGAACGGCGGTACATCGCCTGCACCACTCCGGGAAAAATCCCACTCCCCCTTGCCCGGATTGCCTGGAGCTTCCTCCGCCGTTCCCACCGCTATTCGGCGAATCTCCTTTTCCAGGGTGCCAGCCGGGACTCTCCCGCTGCTTCACTCGCCCAGGCTCTCTAAAGAAATAAAACAACAGGTCCAAGGTTTTTAATATCCCTGTTTAAGAATTCAACCTAAACAAAACATGCATTTTAAAGGATTTTTGAAGCTTCCTTTCCACCACCACTTTTTTCGCCCTCCTTAACGGCTGGGGGGCGCAGGGGGAGAAGGAAGGGGCGGTGAGGGGGTGGTGGAAGCGGAGAGGAACCTGGATAAACAGAGCAGCTGCAGCCTCGCTCGACGCTTTGCGCCAAAACAAACCGGCCCCTCCTGGTCTGGCTTTAACTGCCGCTCACCGGGTAATGAACTCCATCTTTCCAAGGCGAACTTAACTGTTTATTTAGTGTCACCCTACATTACCGTCACTGGCACTTTCCTCTGAACAGAAGGAGCTGGAGGCTTTCTCCTCCAAAAAGGAAATTCTTTCTCGCTTAGGCAGACTTCAGCATCCAGAAAGGACCGGGCGGGCGAGGGAGGGAGGCAGGGAGGCCCTGTGCGTCCTCTGTTTACGAAGCAGCTCCAAACGGCGCAAGGAAAAAGAAAGGCGGGCAAGAGGGTACAACGTGTACAAACTGCCTCGGTTGCAACTCGCCTCTCCTTTTCGGAGCCCCCCCGTCAGCCGGCTGAAGGGCTCCGAAGGGCTGCCTCGTTTCCACTCGCGCGCGGGGCCCGCCCGAGGTCCACGCGCCTTTAGGCCTCAGCCCGACCGGCGTCTCTCCCCGGAAGTGGATGCGCCACATTTCGGCATTAACGCGCCGAAGGGCCTGTTTGCAGGACACGCTTTGAAGGCCCTTCAGTGACGGGAACCGGAGAGCGTGTCTTTGCTGGGGACGTTGGTGGCGGGAAAAAAAGCAAGCAAGCAAGAATCAAGGCCGCAGTTTTTTCCGAATACGTATATTTTATGGACCTGGCTCGGATGCATCTGATAAAGTGAGCCCGCAGCTCTGGAAAGCTTTCGAGGTCGTGAAAGTTATGCCTTTTCATAACATTTATTCGTGGAAAAGGCGCGACCAGATGCCTGATTCTTTGCTAGGGAGGGAGCCTCAGATGGGGCCTAGATAAAGAAGCCTGGCAGGCTGGCTCTGAATTAACCTTCTTTTCAAAAACTTCAAAACACCCGGGAAGATTGGCCTTTGGGCTGCAATTCCTTCTGTTCAGGCAGAAAAGAAGCTGCCTCCATTTCAGAGGAATGGGATCCTCCTTATTGACTTACGGTAGATTGCCTCCTTGCATCACCCAAATTGCATAAAGCCTGCCCTTATGACTGATATTGTGTGGCAGATTCCAACAACTTTACCTCTCTGCAGTGTCCACACAATGCCTTACACTTATACCAAGCTGCCAAGTGAAAGAGATTCAAGTTCTTATTGTTAAAGGAGTGTATTTCTGCTTCTTCAGACACCCTCAAACCTTAGTCATCCACTACCCCAAGAGGAACCAGGAATAACTAGAAATCGGAGTTGATAATGTAGACACCAACTCTCATGTTAGTGTCGTTTTCTGTCAATTGAGTGGAGAGCACCAAAAGAGCACAGGTGTAGTTGCAGGATTTTATGTTGCTGTAGCAAAGAGATGAGCAAGTAGGAATCTTCTTACTGATTTAAGCCAGAAAGAAAGAAGATTCCCCCAGTAAGGGATTCCTGCATGGAGGGCAAACAATCATCCACTAAGCTTCCTAACAGTAGAGAGAGGGATTAGGAAGATATAGGTGTTTGGGACAGCAGATTTAGCCACCTATTAAGTTGCCCAATTTATAGGTCCTGCCAAAATTTGCAGAGAGTGGTGTTGCTGCACAAACAAGAAAATCCACTCATGAAAGATCCAAATCAGCAACTTTATTGTATTCTACCTATATTGCAAGAATCTCCCCAGACTGTTTGCCTACCCTTGGGAACAAACATAAGGTTCCTGGAATATGGAGGCGGGAGGGGCTAGGCTTATACCTCTTGTTACTGCACAAGGACTCAAGGCTAGTTCCTGCTTGACTACACCTCCTTACTTGACTGAGAGTTTCCAACAGATGGTGACTAAGGCATGAATCACCCAAGCAAGGCCTACTGATCCAAGAATGGATGCAATTGGTCCATAACCACCACTTGTTCAAGCAGGAGAAGTCAGGAGGGTCCCTTAATTGCATACCAACTCTGACTACAGAAATGCACCCCCAGCAGAGTTAAAGATGGAAAATCCTCAGTAACTCACAGATACCCAATCTTGTCCAAGTTGGGTCAAAGCCTATTCTGAGTGCATAAACTCAACTCTGGAATAGAAATGTGGGGTGGGCATACATATAAATCATATGATCGCCTGTAATTGGGGAGATGCAATTTTATTTTAGAAGAGTTTTCTGAATTGTACAGTGTGCTATATTCATCGTATCAAAACCAGAAAAAGATATCACGATGGCAGGTAACATTTCTCAGGCTTTTTTCATGTTCCTGAGTTGAAAAACGGTCAGCAGAATGTACTGTATAGTCTTATCAGCATGAAATGTGCTATCCCTATTGCTCATCTCTGTCCCAGTCACCTGACTTCCCTCTAAGACAAATCCTTACAGATTTTATACATCCCGAGACTTCCTTGGGTAATACAGAGATGAAAGGGAAGGTATTGTTTTAACTTTAGTTTAGCTGAGGAGGATTGACTGGGGATGAACTGAAGGGAATGTTCTGAAGACAGAACAGGAAAAAAATATCACAATATCCTTGGATAGGTGCAACTGGGAAAGGAACCCCCAAGATTTCCTTTTTTCTATGTGGATTCTGTCTCACTTTTTTTTTAATTTATTAGCCACCCAACTCCAATGGATCTGTTATATATTCCCTTATACATACAATGGGATAGTGGTTTTGAGTGCATCTCTTTTATGGGAATGTTGGCCCATTTCAGTTTTCTAAAGCATCTAGCCAAGCATATTTCAGCTGAATATTGTTTAATTCTTACTTCCTAAATGGAAGGCAGACCAATTGGTAGATAATATGACCAAGCCAAAACCTTTTCTGAAGACATGCTCACTTTCAGAAGGAATATGAAGCATTTATGCAAAAACCAGTCTCATATTTGAAATCAGTCCTTGGAACAGATCACTGCCAGCTACAGGCAGCACCCTGAGCAGTTCTGGGAGATTGATCTCTTGAGTTCACCTGAAAGGCTATGCTCTAAATAAGTAGTTTGTCCCATTGAAGAGTAGGATCAGTGACCCTGAAGCCTTAGACTAATTCTAACTGGGTTGACCCAATACTGGGTTCACAAAACTTAAAATTCGCATCTACTGACTGGTTGAAATCTAGAGATTTGTAAGCCTTAGTTTAAGATTTAAAGTGTTGTATGACCACCAACCAAGTGTGTATTATTAAACCACTGTTACGCAAACATTGGTTTAGGCCAGGAGTGTCAAACTTGATGTCATTGAGGGCTGCATCAGGGTTGTGTTTGACCTTGGGGGGGGGGAGCTTGGCCATGGCCAGGGTAGCCAGCTTGACATCATTCATGTTGTGGCCTGAGCACTCTGCCAGTGAAAAGTGGCTCCCAATCTCTGTTTTTGGCTGTGATGGCCTCTTGCAACTCTCTGCCAGCAAAAATGGAGCTCATGAGAGCCACAAACTGGCAGAAGCACCAAGGACCGGTCTTTTGCTGTTACCAGGGTGGCCCCGCAAGTGAGATTTTAGCACCCGCAGACCGGATCTGGTACCTGGACCTTGATACCCCTAGTTTAGCCCTTTCCCCATTACCCATTCTTGAGTCCAAAGAAAGCAATACTGGCTCAAAATGTGGTGTCTCCATTGCCATTTTATATTCTGCTTCGATTGCTTCTGTTTCCAGTCCTTGCTCTCCCTTGACCTCCTTCCAAGGTAGCAGATGACAAAGCTGAACAGTTTTTGCCCACCTTCAGGTGTCCTTCCATGGTGGAAAAATACTACTTTAATATAAGCAACAATTAAGAAGACTTCAGGATATCTCCCTCATGACCTGGGATAAGGTGAAGAGGAGGTCACAAAGACATGGCAGGACAAAATAGCATGTTTTAGCTTGGTTACATGCAAATGTGGAAATGGCCAAATTAATTTTTAATGATACACACATAAAAATAGTTTTGATTACACTTTCATACCTTCCATTTTGACTTTTTTTAATGCCAAACACCCTTGCAACATTCATTTTCTTGAGCCAATGGAGGGATGATTTTGTCAATTGTATCTGGAAAAGAAAAATAGAGTGCACTCTGTTTAATTACCACTATTTATGCACCAATTGAATTAGTTTAGGAGTTGTACTCTTCTTAAGGGTTATTAAGAGTCGTGATCCAATGTCATATTGATGTGGTAGCTAAGAGAAAGGGGGAAAGGGGGAAGAATCCACAACCAGCCATCCACAGGGGAGGAGGAAAAAGGAGGCAGGTGACAAACATTAATTATGAAGCTATGATGCAAAGTCTCCCTGGCATGTGATGTCACAATTAACATTTCAGGTAGTCCTCAACTTACGACCACAATTGAGCCTAACATTTCTATTTCTATTGCTAAATGAAATATTTGTTAAGTGAATTTTGCCCCATTTTACGACATTTCACGGCCACTTGTTAAGTGAATCACTGCAGGTGTTAAGTTAGTAACACAGTTGTTAAGTGAGTCTGGCTTTCCCGTTGACTTTGTCAAAAGGTGATCACATGATCCTAGGATACCGCAACTGTCATAAATACCGTATGAGTCATTTGCCAAGCATCTGAATTTTGATCATGTGATCATAGGAATGCTGCAAAGTAAGTGTGAAAAATGGTCCTAAGTCACTTTTTTCAGTCACTAAATGAACTTTTGTAAATTGAGGATCACCTGTACATTATTTTGGTGTCATAGATCTAAGAAACAGATCTCCAGAGTTACAACCATGACAACTAGACACAAGAACAGTTTTTTCCCGAACGCCATCACTCTGCTAAACAAATAATTCCCTCACCACTGTCAAA
>JANHFT010002619.1:17602-34692 GCA_032467955.1 Pseudoxenodon macrops | reverse complement strand
TATATTATAATTATTATTATATTATAATGTATTACAAATGATCTGCATTACTAGGTGTCACTAAGTAGATTCCTCAGCATGTTTCCCATCCACTCCCAACAGATATTTCAATATTGCCTTACATAAAGTGTGCTTTTAAGACTGAGAGATTCTGAAGATTCATTCCAGACACAGAATTTAAAAGTTCCTTTATATACAGGATGCTGCTGCTTATCGGGACAGCAAGGTAACGCTATCTGCTATTTAGTCAAAGATGAACACGGTTGCACCCAATACAATTCACTCCCCTAGTAATCAGTTCTTGGAGGGGGTATCCCAGCTTGCTTCCTTCTGTTTTCTTTAAATTAAAAGGAAAAGAGATGCTTTGACTGATACATGGGCAACCAGCTGGCCTGTAGCCTTTTACTGGCAGTAGTAGAATATGAGAGATACTGCAATTCAGTCCCCAGAAGCAGAATTGAAACATCTGAATAATAATGAAGTTTATTCCCAGGTAAGTGGGGAGAAATTAGAATATACAACACTGCCTTCAATACTGCCTTGCAGTAACCTCTCTAAAAGCCCTGACTCTGGACCCTGCCTGTTATTTCTTCCCTGTCTTTTCCCAGCAAAAAAAAACCAAACTGCAAGCAATCAGCTTATTTAAAAAGAAAAAAAAAAGAGAGAAAAAACAACCCAGAAAAACAAGACTGAAACAGCACAGCTCAAGTGATTTAAAGATCAGTGCTCAAAACTCTGTAATGGTATAAAATCCCTTTGGCTGGGGAAGGAGAAAACCCACCCACACTAAAGCAGCTTAGCTGGTACTCCTGCTAAAGGCCTTTTGCTTTCTTCCACCAAATCTGGGCCCGTAAGGCAGTGGGGGGACCCACCCAACAAGCCAGGCAAGCATTTGCAGGGTTCCTACCTGGCTGCCCCTCTCAGTGTGACCCACAGCAGATTTTTAAAAAAATATGGAGGAGTTTTTTGTCAATGGCGTTATGAACCTAGGTAAATATCTAGCAACTCACAAACATGTTCTTTTATTAAAAGACTCTGGCATGGGTTATAGAATCAGCCCCTTGTTCCAATAAAGAAGCACAGCATCAGAACATAGCCTGGGTGGGGACACTCAGGTTCCGCCTAATGAAATTTTAATTCCAAGGTGGAGAGGAAAAGAAACAGAATAGAAATACAATAAAACCAGCATCACTTTTTAATATTAGCCAGAATAATTTGTGGGGTAGGCAATGGGGGCAGCAACGTGCTTTATCTTTGAATGAAAATAAAAGCTTGATTTTAAAGATTGATGCTGGTACAGCCCTATTTTGTGCACGCTTACATGGAAGTTACAATAGTTCAAAGACACTTACAAGTAATGCTGCAATGCCTACACTTACCTACTTCAGGTTGAGTTGAATTTCCTTTTCTTGAGTACATATACCTAGGATCCCACTGTCATAAGATTGTACCCTTCTCTGGACTGATCCTATGCAGTTAGTACACAGAAAGACTATTGAGGCATGAAACACAATATAGTATTAATTTTGCTAAGTAGATAGGAGTATACAGTAAATCATATTGTATACCATATTTTTACAGCATATTTTTAAAGTGGTCCATGCATTTTTCGGGTTTATACCTATTAAACACTGAAATATTAACAGATAATACCCGTGTCCTGATATTGGCCAAGTTAATTTTTTTTTGTCAATAGCCATGTTATTATAAAGTTATTATAGAAAATGAAGTACAGCTGCAATTCTGTATCATTTTCCATCTGAAAAGATAAGGGATTATATTTTATAGTATTTAGAAGGATTAATTTTGTAACCCTGCTCTTAATGACTACTTCATATAATTGGGATTTAGGAATCTGAAAGTGAAAAGACTATCATCACATCTACCCCTTTCCTTTCTGCAAAAAAAGAAAGAAAGATATATAGTCCAAACCTAGGCATGATTACTTAGAAGTTGAATATCCTATTGACTTAAAGGGGCTTATTGCAAGTAATGTGCTAAAATGGATTGCAGCCTCTTTCCAGGATGCTAAAAGATTTACTTAGCTTTGGTTTTTTTTAAAAATGTAAATGCATTTCTGTCCCCTCCTACTCTTTTCTTCCCTTCCTTTATCTCTGGTTCAATCTGTCTGGTAAGATCATTTTATCCCTAAATCATAAAATCCTGGGTAGTAGCAGGGAGGACTCAGTAATCAGCACGCAGCAATAATTTTCTTTATAAATGAACTTCCAGCCACCAAACTGAAGTGAACAAGTTTTGCTTAAATGAGAAAAGAACCTACTATCAACAGAACAAGTGAATGAACTGGTCTTCTACATTTTCATGCAAAGCCAGTCCTTATGGTTAGTATATAATTTTGCATTGAATGAAACCATAATAGAATTAATTGAATAGTTCCAATGAGACAATTAATCATAAGTAAAGTAAATTGCAAAAGCAGCCCACTGTTTTGCAAATCCCCTCTTGCCAGGTATTGTTCTTAGCTGCCTTTCTCACATTTTTACTTACCCAACCCTCTTCAATACCTGTTGTTTCCAAGATTAAGAATTTTTTAACACAATGAAGGGAATAGCACAATTTATTTTGCTCACCGAATATATTATTATACTGGTTTCATTTGTTCCTTCCGTTTTCTGGCTGACCTTCTTCTCCATACAATACCAGATTCTGCACATGCTCCACAAAGGGAGGAAATGAAATACAGTATCAGTTATTCACATAGGCACCGCCCCATTATAATATAACAATAATATTAATAATGATTATGGTCACCAAATAAGACAATCTACCAACGGAGCAATTTAAATAACTCAATAAACATTATATAAAATATTTATATTTATATATATATATATATATTTTAAAAAAACTAAAAATAAAATAAAACAAAAATCACTGTCTTTGCAATTGGATATTCCAGAGGGAAAACAAAAGATGGCAGTAGGTGAGGAAGGTGTCACTCTTTCTACGGCCTGGTGTTTGACTCCACACGTCCCAATGGCTCCTGCTCGAAGAATTCAAAGGCTTCGGAGTCTTTCTTTCGGCAGGGCCTGGTCGGGCTGAGTCCTGTTACAGGGAGTTTCTCAGGCGCGGACAAGGCAAAGGGCTGAAGGCGGCGAGCCAGGAAGCAGGCCGCGTAAGGTCTCGAGGGCCGCCCTCGGGGTACCGCTGCGTCCTCGCCAGGTCCACCCATCCACCCACCCTCGTCGTCCGCAGACTCCGCGCTGTACTCCGCGCAGGTTCGGCGGGGCCTTTCTTCTGCTGCTGCTGCTCACAGATCGCATTCGCTATCGCTGGAGGTGATGGAGATGGCCGAGGAAGCGGCGGCTTTACTGGAGAGGCTGGCGGCGGGGCTGGCGGCGGCGCCGAGCGGCGGTTCGCCCGCGCTCTCTTCCTCCGACGGCAGCGACCGTCCCGCACCCTGCGAGGAGAGTCCCTGTTGCTGGAGCCTGCAAGGGGGAAAGGAGAAGAGAAACGGCCGTGACTCAAACGGCCGTCGCCACGAAAGACAGCCCCGCTCTCTGCCCGGTCTTTAGGCCGCCCGGCCTTTCCCTGATCCTGCCTTACGAATCCCGCTCCCCAGTGCTGGTTCTGGCAGCCCGCGGAATTCTGCGCCGGTGTGTTCGGATCCAGGGCCGAGCTAAGACACCCCTCCCCCAAAATTGGAATATATCCCACTCAAACCATGTCGACGTTATTGTTCCCCTCCATTGTTGTTTCTCCGTTGAAGTCAACAGCATGGATTGTGTGAGAAAGGCTAAGATATTGTTCTATCTTCCGCCATTATGTCTTCACTAATTACTTTGTGTTGCATGAAACATATTGATCTTGTCTGTCCATTTCAGTACTCGGATATAATTTTGATGACAATCCCTCCATGTTGAAAAGTCCAAAGAGCATTGCCCCCTCACCCACCTTCTACCCTTCCCTCGCCTACTGCCGCCTTAGCATCTGCACCATTTAGCCTACTTAGCATCATTCTGCCTTCAAGGTTTGTATAAAATCATACCACCACCACCCCAATCTTAGCACAACACCCCCATAGCATCTCCCCTCTTAATGAAAGCCACAATATAACCCCAAACATGGCCTAGCTACAAAGAAGAGGCTGAAGAAACTTATTTCCAGTACAAAGGTCCAATACCTTCCCTGAATTCTTTGTCTCACATATAGAGATTATGCACAAAATGTATATTTTTATTGTCAAATTGTCAATCTCAATGACTCCCAGTACCCATCCTGTAGCTTTCTTGGTAACATTAAGAAAATAGTTTGCCACTGCTTCTTTGGAGATTTATTTTTAAAAAGTATTGATTTGATCTTACTCCTCAGATTTCCTATAGTCCCTACCCCATTATTAATTGGGTCTAAGCCTGATTAACGATTGGTGGGATAAGACTGGCTTGGAACTGCTACTTATACAGTGGTTTTTGGCATAGTGAGATAGAGACAAATATGATATATTTTGGTCCTTTCAGCTTCCCCTTTTTTCAATGCCTAAAAAAATAATCCTAAATCAGTAAGGAGCATGGCCAGTTGATGGGAGATATCTATGGCCATCAGGTTACTAAATCTAAGTATAATAAAATATAATAAAAGCTGGCACGTTATATCTATCTTAGATTCTGATGTATTGAACACAATAGGATTTTGGAATAAACATAAACAAAACAGTGTAAAATATTAAGATTCCACACAACTACATTTTGACAGCTTTCCCTTTTGTCTCTTCTTGTTCAATATGAAGCTTTAATCATTAATTATTTACTACAAATATTGCAATCATTTATGAATTCTAAATATTGATTCCTTTTGAAATCAATTGCAGTCCAAATAACAATTCCAGCTATAGTGGCTCAATGGTTAGAATGCAGTATTGAGTGCCAACTCTGCCAACTGCCAGGAGTTCAATCCTGACCGGCTCAAGGTGGATTCTGCATTCCACCCTTCCAAGGTCTTTAAATAAGGATCCAGATTGTTGGGTCCTGTAAAACGAGGACCCAAATGTTGACTCTGTAAACTGCTTAGAAAGTACTGTAAAGAATTATGAAGAAATATATAAGTCTAAGTGCTATTGCTATTGCTACAAAAAACAATATTCATCTTAGTAAAGTAAAACATTGCAAAATTACATCAAGTTTCAAGAATTTGAAAAAATATAAGAAATACTTTGATGTTTGATTAATAATAAACTTTGAAGAGTGTCAACATCTTATTCCCTAAATAAGAAAAAAGGTTTTGTTATGGAATGAGGCTGTGATGACAATATACAAAATTGTTTTATACTAGCATTTCTCATCATTGGCAGCAAGCAGCCAGTATGAAACAACTTTGTATGTTAACATCACAGACATATTTCATAACAAAACCTTAATTCCTGATCACACTTTGGAAATATTTCACAAAGTATTCCCAGTTGCTCTCAGTATATATTTGCGACATGCTTTTTCAAGAATAGTCTGAGAATATACCTGATAATAAGTAGGAGAGGTCAGTTTGATGTAATGAATAAGGCATTAAGCTAGAAATCAGAAGACTGTGAGTTCTAATCCCTTTTTAGGTGCAAGTGTGATCCTGGGTCATGTCTCTCGGCCCTAGGAAACTGGCATTGAAAAACATTTCTGAAAAACTTGCTAAGGAAACTGCGGGGGACTCGTCCAGACAGTCATTGGGAGTCAATAGTGACTCAAATGCCTGGCCGTCCCCCACCCCCACAGGCATACTCACGCTCTGAGGCAATATAAAGTCCAGGTCAAGGAAAACAGATTGAAGACCAAATAAAATGTTTTAATGAATCAACTGATTTGTTTTTGTCCTTAACCCCATGCACTTACAATGGCATAATCATAGCTTGATGACACCAGTTGTTCTCCTTGGCTTCATGACATTAACCTCATCAGCAGGAAGCCTTAAATTTTCATTAGTAGTACATTAGTAGTACATGCAGCGTTTTCTCTCTTAAGCCAACATTACACCACCACGGTTGTGTTAAACCTGTAATGGTTTTGGACCCATTGGAGACAAAAGATAATGTTTTGTGGAAGTGAAGGTGTGTACTATAAGCACTTGGAGGCACAGCTATCGGGCTTGACATTAGGTCACTAGTCAGCCTTTACTACAGTCATTTCTCTCCCAACTCCCAGTCTCCATCGTCACTTTGTTTTCTAGGTTCCCATACCTGCGACAATTCCCTCCATATTACTGACAGTTAACTTCTCTCCTGGCACCCCAAAAAATAAGGAAGAGCAGAGCTCTACTATTTTAATCCAGGAATAAGAGTGCCTCATTTACATGAACTCAGTACAGTAATACCCTGAAATGTATCTTTAAGATGCAGCATCCCTGCATTTTCTACCTCCAGAGAAGAATGAAGGCTGTTGAAATGGGTTTTGTTTGTCTATTTGCAGTTTCCCTGTATCTGCCCATTTTAATTCCTCCTCTGTCCACCCTTGGTTGCCCAGCAGATAGTTGGTTTTAATTATTCTACTCTATCAGACCCAGCCAGTTGAACAATTATACCAGGAGCTGGTTTCTTCCTTCTGCAACCAATATCACCCTGGTGTTTTCCCATATTCTTCATTTTTTTTATTGGGGGATGATCAAGTGAAATGACTGGTTGGGAGTGGGGGGTGGAGAGAAAACAATCCAGAATCCTGAAATAAACCACCATAACTTTGCTGGGATAAAAAGATGAATATTTAACAACTGAAAGAAGCTGTGCTTGACAGGATAAAATGGAGAGCAATTGCCTATAAAGTCACCAAGAGTTGGACAAGTCTGAATAGTTTTTTTGCTACAGTGCCCTAAATGATGGATGGTTTTCCCATTGGCTGATGACATGCTGAAAGTGGACCAAAGCAGGACATTCCAGTCATTAATCCTATTATGACTGGCACCCTCAAATCAGAACAGCATCATTTGACAACGCCTAGGAACAGATACAATAAAGTACAATGGGGATTGACATCAGGGTCACTGGTTGTTATTCTGATGTTGTTAAATGCCAACTCAAGGGTGGATGAATAGCACTTTAACTCAATGATGGGGAGTGGCCCATAGTAAATAGTGTTTCCAGCTAAGCTCCTTGGATGTTTGTTTTGGGAGGAGAGATTTTCCTACACTTCTAATACTTGTTAGTCATTATTGGAATCCCATATACATACAGTTTCTTATAGTGCTTAATGTCCCTTACAGTCCTCATTTGCAAAAAAATCTCACCAATGTATCAACTTATCTTTGCATCACAAATATCTTTATATTCTGCCATATTTCCCCCACACCAGTTTCTCTTACGCAATACAGTTCTGTGTATTATCAATGTTCATTTTCTCTGCCTTCTCACTTATAATCTCTACCCTAGCTAACATCTACTATATCTTTAAACTTCAAAGCAAGACAGACCATATTCCTTATATAAGGAAGTGTTTTAGGTGATATTAAACTCTTATTTCTCTCCTTCTAGAGTAAGTTTTGAATACACCAAAAATGAATCATTATATGAAAAAAAATATATGTGTGGCCAAGATAGAAAACTCTTCATTTAGAGTTTGGATACTTCTGAGAATCAGAGGAAGGGCATAGATAATATAGAGAACATTCTTGCAAGCTTCTCTGGCTATGTAAAGCTCTCCTCTATTACAAATACATTGCTGAGCCTAGAAGTCTATTAACTACCCCCTCTCCACACACACACACGCATTTGATATTTACCCATGATATTGGGTTAAATCAATTTGCCATTGAAGGTGAGAGAGAAGATGGTACACCTCCACTATGTAGATGGCATAATAGCTGAATTTATTTCAATATCAGTGATGGTACAGTGTCCTAAATAAGAAGCTATAGTAACTTAGAGACCACTGAAGAGAGAGTATGGTTAACACAACTGGGGATTTAAAATATAGATTCTATGCTATATATTTTATTTATATTCTGTCTGCTGTCTTTCATTCAGGAGATCGAGGCAGCATACTTTTATCTTCCTTCTCTTATTTCTTTCCCCACAATAATTCTCTGAGATAGTAGAAAAAGAACAATTAGCCCAAAGTCATCCATCTAGTCAGCCTCTTTGGTTGAGGGTAAACTAGAACGTAGGTGGGTGTCCCAATCCTTTTCCAATATTTTAACTACTATACCATGCTTGCCCTCAATTTGTGGTCCAGGTGCCATATGTAGATAATTAAGAAGGCAAATGTAACCCCCACATCCCCCCAGATTAAATTGTCCATCAACAGTAAACTCCAACAGCCTATCTGCTCTCTATGCCTTACCCTGTTGTCTACATTGTAAGTGAGACTTATCTGGATATGAGAACTTGATGGGAAGAATGCTTATATATCACTTTTAGACCTGTGGATCAATGGATATATCCAGGGATGTAGATCTCTATATACGGGTATGTGTTAAAACACATAACAGATAAATTTCCTCTCCCCACCTAATTTTCAAATACTTTTTACAGTCCCTGTTATGCTATTTTAAAAATTAGACGATTCTCTCCAAATATTTATATTATACCATCAAATGATGTAAGTTTTGATTGTTGCATTGAACTGGTATTTATAGCAGTGTCACAATATCTTGTCTTTTTCTTTTTAGAAGGCATTTCTCGCTTTATAGAAATTGTTTTACTAGAAATACTTTGTTTTACAACCTCTTCTTTTTTCATTATATAATTATATGAATATAATTACATGGTTATGGTTATATATGAAAATAATTATATGGTTTCACTAGGTTTTTCATTTGAGTTAAGAATCTGCTTTTATTGGAAATAATTCCTATATAATACTAGAAGATTGAAGGTCAGGAATATCTAGAATATCTAGAAGGTTTAATCTAGGATACATGAAGAAATATGAAAAATACATTTTCAGACCTATTACAATATGATATTTTCTTTGTTATGCCAATTATAATTGCTATATGTGGCCCACAAGAACATATATAAATATAGATGCCTTCTTTTTCTTTTCCAAGTAACAATTACTCCACATGTACTATTAACAAAACTTCAAGTTGTAGATATGTCTGAGGAATATGTATGCTACCTCCAAAATATGAAAGACCTTTTTAAAAAATATACCTATGATAGTATTTAAGAAAATGGTGTAAAAATTGTTTCTACGGAAAAACATTCAGAGCTGAAATAAAATATATGCATAAAATTCATTTCTAGTACTGTTATCTCACTCTTTTATCAAGCTGTAATTGCTGTTATGCCTGACTACTGCTTTTAGAACAAAGAACATAACAATATGAATCCAGCAGAGGTAGGCAATGAGAGTGAACACAATATCCACATTTATACTGTCAAATAATAACAGAATACTACAAATAAGATTTGAATGGGTAATTTCTTCCAGAAATTATATTTTACAAATCTGTTCTGGTTTGTACTAAGGATAAATAAAAATACGTGTATGCATCTGAAGGAGGTCTTATCATCTTATCTGAAGTCATTATGTTTTTCATTCTTTATTTCAAACTATTATTTATCTTCCCAGTTCCAACTATTTAAATGAAAATTGAACTGGGATGAGTTTAAGAAGACATTTCTTTCTACTGCAAAAATACTATCTTTTAATTATCTCTGCCTATGAAATGATCTTACTCATCAATTGTACAAATAACCCTTCTGAACCCTTATTATGCTCCCTCTTATTTTACATAACATTTATTTGTACTCATTATAAAATCTGAACACCCATAGAAAAAGAAAGACTATTTTCTCAACATAGCTTTCAAGACAGCAGACCGAAAATAACCCATTTTAGTTTTACTTTCAAATGTACAGAACAGAAAATATTTTATTTTAATTACTTTGAAAAACAGGTGAGGACAAATTATGGAAATGATTGCCGAACTAAACAATGTATGCTGTATTCTTTGTCTGTCCTCATCACTCTCCTAACTGCATCCTAACCACACCAAACATCTAAGCCTTCGTTATAGTTTTGCTTCACTGACTTTTTGTGGTCTTAGAAGATTTAAGGAAATAATGTACTTGCTACTTAAGACTGCACTTTGGCAAATGCTAAACTCAATGCTACCCAGTTCTGTTACCAATAATAAGCGAATTCTTATTAATCATCTTAATGAAAAGTCAAGTATTTAAATTATGGTATTACATCAAATTAATTTCCCCACACATTTTGTCCTTGTGATACATGTCAGGAACAACACATTCCACTTAAACCTGATTCCAAGGAGGAATTCTGGAAAAATTCATATTGCACAAGTAAACTTCTGATTAAAAGGAGCTTTCTCCAGGAAGTATATAGTAAATCGTATTTTAGTATAGCCCCTAGCTGCGTATCATGTCTCATGGATTTAAGCTGAGTATTGTGGAAGTCAATAGGACCAAATTGTTTTACATTCCTGCACTTTGACACAACAGACTCATGAATGGGGAGCCATTGTTTGCCTCCTGAAAAATAGAGGTCATTTGTGCTAATTAACATGTCTAAATGGATCAGAAATTCTCTTCTACTAGAGCAAGGCTTTCATTTAAAACACATTTTTCCTTCTTGGTTTATTCCTTATTTATTCCTATGAAGCCATGCATACCTTAAAGTGTTTTATCATATAGCCACATAAATTCTTACCTACATTCTACAAACCATGACAATTAATATTCTTCCAAAAGGGCATATGACCTAGCTGCGACCTATCTTCACAGAAATGGAACAAAGGATAATGATCTGGCTTCACAAGAAAGGTGCACGCCTTATACTGAAGCGTTTAAATAAAAAACTTTAAAACATACAATGTAATTATTTTTTAATTCTGTTGGTAGTCAGTTTTGCTGCAGTTGAATATACATGGTATGTCATAAGGCTTTATTTGTCTAACAAAATTCTAAATTGTACCCTAAACCTAAGTAATCCACATTTTAATAAAAATCAAGTTAAGTTGGAATCCCATATATGTTTTACATTTCAGTTTTTACTTTTATTCAAAATATATTTAGAAATGAAAAATGTCAAAGAAAATTATAACTATACAATTATAAATGTAATTTTTTTGTTTTATTGAACTTTTAAATTGTATGTTATATACCATTGCCATAATTTCTTTGAATTTTCAATTAATTAAAAAAAATGTTTTGCCGTTTTTTAACTGCATCTCGTCACAATGCTGCTAAAATATGTTTCAGAATGGAATTCTTCTATGTAAAATCATTGCCTTAAAATGTTTTGTATATAAATAACTGCCATTATATACTTAGACTTTCATTAATTCTCAGTTTTGTATATTCATCCCATGGACAGTTGATATTTAATTGTTAAAATGTAAGCAGATAGCAATATGTTAATCTGTAACTCATGTCTCCCAATTGGGGAATATTTACATCTGAAAATTCTTTTTAAAAAATCTTCCTTAAATTAATACAATAGGAAATAAAAAGACATTTAAAATTAATCAAAATTTACTTTGAAAATAAATGAATTGCATGCAGTTAGAATAGTTACTCCTGCATACATGTCAACAGTGGAAAGCTATGATTGTGAAGCACATTTGCCTTTGCGATTCTCAAAAAATGACTGTAAAATAAAAATCCTAGAGATTACTACAGACTATATTTCCTTGAATTGGAACTATTCTTGAAAAGGCAAACTTTCTGATTCCATGTTGACAACTATATCATAAAAGCTAAGCTTCAATACCAACAAAACGGACATCAATCTATATTGTGAGCATGATAGAAAGGAGCCTAATCCATCTCCTCAGCTTCCTGTTCCTGTAGAAGCAGCTAAGATCTTTGGCACAGGATTTTAAATAGGAAGACTCTTTTGAGGACCCTTGTCAAATAATAACAACAATAATAATTTAAACAAAAATCTGCCTAGCCCAGGCCCTGAAGAAGGACTGAATAGATGGTCAAAAATGCAAAATCCAGTCCAAACATCTGACTGACTGGCTTTGCAACCATCATCATAGTAATATCACAAGTGTGCAGAATATTCCTCTGACCTCTGGTTAAGACTTAGGAGCATGGTCTTCCTTCCAGATAAATATGTTTAGGATTACAACCGGGTTCCAAACATGTGTATTCTGGAGCAGGACTCACAGAAACCAGACACCCTCACCGAAAGCGTAAACAGAATCAAATCGCTTTGGCCGGTCTCACTGGGGTCTCTCCATCACAGGAGAGGCTAGCCTAAAACGTGGCTGGAAAAAGATTCTGTGGGTTTAACCAGCAGTGCCAAGCAGTCCATCAAGTTAGGACACAATCAGATTTATTTCTCAGGGTATGGCGTGTTCCTTGACATTCAACAACCGCACGGCTGACCCAGGTTTAGAATGTGGCTGTTGTGTGAATCGGCCAGCCGCACCCGGGCAGAGCTGAGCTACCCGCCTTTCCCCGCTCGCCTTCCTCCTGCGTCCCGTCTCTCAGCTACTCACTGACCTGTTCTTGGCGGCGGCGGCCCGGTCCCTTTGGCGCCGGTTTTTGAACCAGTTGCCCACTTGCGTGGGGGTGAGTCCCGTGGCCTGGGCCAGCTCGCGCTTTTTGCTGGGGTTGGGGTAAGGGTCCTGCAGGTACCATTCGCGGAGCAGGTGCCGGGTGCGCTCCTTGAAGCAGTGCGTCTTCTGCTCGCCGTCCCAGATGGTGCGGGGCAACGGGAACTTCTTGCGCACGCGGTACTTGTCGACGGGGCCCAGGGGGCGGCCGCGGAGCTTCTCGGCCTCCTGGTAGTGCGCCTCGAGCCAGAGCGCCTGGAGCTTGGCGTGCGACTCCTTGGGGAACTTGTGGCTTTCCAGAATGTGGTAGAGCTCGCGGTAGTTGCCGGCGTGGAAGGCCACGATGGCGCGCGCGCGGAGGACCGACTCGTTCCGGTTGAGCGCCTCGCACGCCGCCGGCGCCACCGGCAACGACCACAGGAAGCGCCCCAGGCGCTCCACGTCGCCGCTCTCCTCCAGGGTCTCGCACACCCCGGCCACTTGCTGCGGACTGAAGTTGAGGATCGGCAGTTGAAACATGGAGGCGGGCGGGCGGGGCCGGGTCGGCCGGGCGGGCTTCTGGGCCGAGTCGACTCTTGTCCGCCGCGGCTCAAGCTACTCGAGAGCTTCGGCCCCTCAATGCCGGGCTCCTGGACTTCGGCGCCCGCCTCTTGTCCCCTTAAGCTCGAGCTGAGGTGGAGCTGAGGCGATTCTTCGCTCTTTTTCTTCAGGGCCCGCGCAGAGGTGCAAGAAGGCGGCGGCGAGGTGGCTCTTCAGCTGAGGAATCAAATGCCGCTCTCGCCCGCCTTTTTTAATGTGTATTTTTAATTCGGTCCTTCCCGCCTCGCTTCAGACGGTCGCTTGGAGAACCTTTAACAGCTGCAGCGTCGCCGCCGCCGCCGTCGCACGCGTGCTGCGCTCGGGCGCTGGGAAGCGGAATGGCCCGCGCTCCGGCGGTGGCCTGATGTTTGGGTGGGAGGGAAGGAGGGAGGATAGTGTGTGTGAGGAGGAGGAGGAGGAGAAGGGAAAGAAGCGAGGAAGGAGGGAGGGAGGGAGGATGGGGAAAGCCCCCAGATGCCCCCAACCAACGACACTCCCCCCCCCGCACATTCTTCGCCTTCGTCGCCTTTTCTGCTTCTTATTTGCTGCTATTGGCCTCGCCAGATTGGCTGCCCCTCCGTTTCCATGGAAAGGGCGCCTGCCCATCACTGTCAACCTTCTGCCAATCAACGCCTGTAAAACAAGCCAACATGGGCGCACCGCCCGAGCTGAGAGAGAAAAGGATGGTCTTTCGCTCGCCCGTTCCTTCTGGTTCTCCCAGCGGTCGAGAGCGCTCAGCTGGGGAGCGAGGAGGGGGGATTTGGGGAAGAAAAGGTCGCGGGGTGCGAGGTCGTCGAACCGAAGGAAGAGGAGAGTGGGATCTGCGGGCTGGAGCAAAAGGAGCGGGGCGTTGGTCATGCGGACAGGAAGAAATAGTCCGGAAAGAGGAGGTGCGGACCAGAACTGGGTTAGCCGCGGTTTCTACTACAGATCCCGTAGGAGAAAAGGTGAGGACAAGAGAGGACAAGCTCCCCAGCCAGTTAGCTTGTCCGCTACAAGGGTGTAACAGTGTAGGAGACCTCTAGCCCAGTAGCATTCTCCAGGGTACCCGGCGGGGGGAAAGTATTTTTCGTAATCTACCACTTTATACTTGCACCTGGCAGTGGCAGGACCTGGATTTGAAACTCCTGCATGCCAAAGCAAGGGCTGTGTAACTGTGCCCAGGTATATTTCCAAAAGTAGTGGGCACACAAGCACACACCCTGAAAGTCCTGGCAATGAAACTCTTTCCCTTCATTTTCAGCTTTCCTCTCGGTCCGGAATCCCATTCGTACTGAATTGGGGAGTAAAGGGCATTGACCCTAACTGGTTCTGAATGGACAGGCTGGAGTAGACTGGAAACCTTTGGTGGATCGCTGGAATATTAGAGGGTCGTCGTCGTCGTCCCCTCGATAATGGGGAGGTAATGAACGAACACACACACACACACACACACACACCTGCGTTTAGCCTACAGCAGAGTCCTCAGTCAAGAGTTGGTTTTTTTTAAAGCAGTTATGGAAGCCATCAATGTAAGCCAATCTAATTCTTGCTGAACCAAAGTTAGTGCTAAGATTCCAGGAATGTTCTGTCTTTATATTATGGAACGTGGGTTATAAGTTAAGTAAAAGTCTATTGGCTATATGTGAATATATTAAACTTGGTTTGTTTAGATTATTTAGGTTTTTGTGGTGAAAGCATTGTGTATAAACCCAGTCATCTAGTTACCTTATACTTCGATTTGTAGTGAGAACACAGAAAACGGCTAATTCGGTATCTGGGTTAACTGCATTGTATAAATGTGCGTTGTGTAAATTTCTGATTGATGAAGCTAACAAAAATTTGTCCAGTTACGATGTTTCAACCTTCAGACACCTTTGCCTGTATGATCGAGAGTCCCAATTGACACTGAGATTTACTTCCAAGGGTGAGGAAGATAGAAGCCGTCCAAGAGATTGAAATTCGCTTCCCGACCAATTGGGGTTTCTGACTGGATTCAATTATTAAAATCTATTTTTAAAACTGCGAAAGAATATTTGGAAGCCATCGGCTCTTTCTCTTCATCGGGCATCCAGGATCCCGCTAGTGGATCTTCCCTCCTCCCCATTCATTTGATTCCTTAATTTGCAACCAATCGCCAGCCCCACCATTTCAGTTCTCATCTTTGCGCTTCAGCAGCCTCGAATAAACACAAAAAAAATCCGGGAAAGAAGTGAGAAGTCATTTGTAGGTCAGGACAAGCAACTTCCACAGAATTTTTTTACAGTATTGAGCAGTTCTTAGTGATAAAGATTAATTCCGCCCTCTACAAACTAAGTGTTCGGTACAGTCCCTCGCTTAAAATGAACAAAATCAAAACCAAAACCCACCACCTTTCCTATAATGGCTTAGGGAAGTTGTTTTTAAAAAGAAAAATAATGGTCATTTCGTATTCAATGTTTTCGTTCTCTAGAGGGATATGAGCTACAACCTGAAGAGGAGGAGGAGGAAAATGGTGCAGGAAAACCGCCCAGTGTCCGATTTATTCTAGAACACCCTTCCCCAGGCTGGTACTGTCTAGATTAGTGGTGGTTACATCACCCTCCGATTAACGGAGTTGGCCGGGACTGGGATTTCTATGTCAGCACATCCGAGCGTCCTTAGGTGTGGGAAGGCTCTTCTGAAAGGCAAATCCAAGACACCTGCCCAGAACATGGACGAACGGCGTTCAAAAACTAACACCCACCTCTTAATATTTGGAAGTGAGTTGAATAGTAAGTAACTCAAGGCAGAACCTTTAAGCAACACTTTTCCTCCAAGGTTGCCTTGGTTATTATTCATCCTTTGCGGTGGGAGGAGGCAATTCTCAGAATGGACGTTCTCTTCACGGGAGATTTCTTTCCTCCTCGTGGAAGAGTTGGGGGGGGCTTAGAAATGAGAATCAGAAACAATCCTCATGCAGATCATTTGGTGTGTTCCTTTTGCAGTGGGGAGAAGAAGAAGGGGGGGGAACTCCAGCTTGAGATGCGAGAGAAATCTGAGGCTGGAGGGAGGATCTTCCGCTGCTTTTTCTTCAGTATCAAGCACACGGCGACTTTTTCTCGGGAAGATCTGGCAAATCAGGCGGCGGATATATAGCGCAGATAGTTTGGAGGTGTCGGGTCAGATTACTGCACGCCTGGCTATGCGCCGACGTTCATTCTGACGGATAAGCCTGATATTATTTTCACAGATCTACCCCCGTTCACTTGCGGGAGTGAGGGGGGTGGGGAGGAAGCCCTCTGAGCCATTGTCATCGTTTATGCGAGGCTCGCAACTAACGGGATGGCGAGCCTTTCAGTATCGCTCATTTTCATAAACGCCGTCAGGAGAGCTGGAGCAAAAGTCAAGAACGAAAAGGTGCATATTGGGGGGATTAACCCATACGTTGGAAAAGCCTTCTTGGAGGCAGAAGCGCCAGATCCAAGCTAGGCAGCTCACTGATCCGATTCGTTTCAAACAGATGTATTTGGATTTAAAACAAAGAGAGATGTCAGTCCTGGGCATGTTTATTGATTCTGGGGTAAACCTCAAACTGCGGGCAAGAAGGCTTATTCCCAGGTTCTGGTTCCATTGGGCTGCAGCCTTAAACAGATTTATTTAAAAAAAAAAATTTTAATAGTAAACTCATGGCATCCATGGAATATTCAAAGCTGAATCTACAAGAAATAGGAAGAAAGGAAGCACTTGAATGGCCTTTTGCCACTTCCCACAAATATTCATAGAATTGCAATCCTTTGGGGTTAATTTAATTAATAGATGCAGATAACTAATTCATGTTGTTGTTTTTTGAATGGATTAGATATTGATGATTTTCAGGAAGAATTAAAAAGAGAGGAGACATGAAAAATATGCTGCCTATTATAAGTTCTTCCATAAAAATTCCCACTTTGAAAAAGTATATTTCTCTGGAGATTATAATTAATTTCAAGCTGAAATGAACTGAAAGATAATTCAGTAGAAGTGATACCAGTACTATTTATTTATTTATTTATTTATTTATTTATTTATTTATTTATTTATTTATTTATTTATTTATTTATTTATTT
>JANHFT010002618.1:165261-177522 GCA_032467955.1 Pseudoxenodon macrops | reverse complement strand
TAGAATGTTCAAATTATTAGACTTCTTTTTTAAAGACTGCTTTATTATTGTTCTAGACAACTTAACAAAATGAAGCATATTTTTCCCCCCAATGATCTTACCTTTTTCTTTTCTAGTCATTCCCTATTTCTCCAGTCCAAGAGCTCGGAATGAAACATCTTTAGCCCAAGTGACTGGAAAAATGAAGAAACCACACCTACCAATCACAAGAAAAAAGTAATAAGGTTTGGGAGTGGGGAGAAAAATAATTAAATAAATAGTGGTTAGGCTTGGAACCAGCCACCTTCTATTCACAATGCAAGAGCTATCCCCATGGTCCTATTTCAGAATATAATAGCATGCTATATTCTGGTAAAAGGCAGCTTTAAGGGGATTTAGAAAGCAGGAGAAACACTCAGTTGAAGTGTTCTCCTTTCTCTGCAAAGAACTTAATTAACTGCTGGGGTTAGCTTGCAACAAACTGAAGTGCACAATCTGAAACAGACAGAAACACTCGAGACAACATTAGAGGGAAAAGGGTACTTTGGAAGTGGAAGTGAAAAGCGGTCCTTCCAGTTACTTTGAAAGTGAGGGAGGGATTAATAGAGGGTGAAGTTGTCCATTATTAGTCTCTAGAAACAATGGCTTGTCTATTCTGGACAACAGGACAATTCAGATGAGATCCTAAATCAGAAGGAAGAATGTGAACAATTATAATCTCCAGCTGCAGGGAATCCTTTTATTAAGAGTTGTAACTTCTCATCATTCTTTCTGTAATGGGTTAGGAAAAGGAATTTGTTAGATCGCGCGAGTAAGGAAGACACGAGGGGCAGGAACAGTCAGCTACTTTTACTGGATCCAGGTGGAGGCAATACGGAACTTCTTGCAGGCTGCAGGGAAACCGCTTTTATGGGATTCTCTGATCGCCTGCCGGCCACTGACATGGCTTTAATTTTCCCGCCGCTAGTTTAGCCAACCAGCGGCGGACATGCTAATTAGTCCTCCCAGAGGACGTAACAGAATTCTTTTTTTCACGATGAAAACATTTACATCTTTAATGCTTTTATGAAGTGAACAAGTAACTCCTCCACCTTCTCTGCTGCGACAGATTTCCTTTTCTGCACAATAACAGGTGCAGAATGCAACAGTACACCAACTGAGCCAACCTTTTTATGAGCGCTATCTTCCTTGCTAATATTTTCATTCAGGTGTTTGTTTTAGCTTGCTTGAAAACTTTTGGCAAGCTACTGACAGAATCAAAATATTTATTACATTTATGTATCCATTTAATTTATTGAACATTAAGCATTAACATTAGCTGCTCTCTCTCTTTCATCCTGCTCAATTTTTGGCCTGGTTCATCTTCCTATTTTCAGCATGATTCCAAGACACCCCCAAATAACAAAATCACAGTCTTGTCTTCCTGTCTCTTCCATTGCTATGTACTTTATAAACAAAAAACAAAAAAAATCTTGTTTTCTTATTGTGAATGCTGCAGCAACTGAAAAATGACAACTCCAATAGTGTGATATAACAAATTGGGGAAATGATGACAGAGTTTCTACTTTGGGGCTACAAAAAGCTCAATGACAACTAGCTCATAGAAAAACTCTGGTATTTTGCTGTAACTTCTCCAGTTGTTGTTTTTCCCCCTGTCCTACAGATAAATGAATGTCTCTGTTATATTGCTGAATACTGTAAGAATAATGATAATAAGATATACTGCTTGCTTTTCAAATGCAGAACACAATGTATCCTCTCAACACCCCACCCCCTCAGTAAGATTCACTTTCTGGGTGCTTCTTTTCAGCAAATTTCAAAGTTGAGCTATGACACATATCAGAATACAGACATAACAAGACAGAAATTATACTCACCTTGCCTACATAAAACTGTAGGCTCAATTAGTTTATCACTGGGCCAAAGAATTAATTTGATAGCCCATAATAACCTTATTACACAATGTGGTCACATTAAAAATGTGAGCTGAATATATATCCACCTAAATATATGTTAGTACCTGGGGAGAGGATGTTTTCTATTTGAGGAACTGTGGATTCCTGGTAATTTCCTGAACTAATTCATTCCATTTATTGACAAGATTTTTGGATGCAGTTTGCCATTGCCTGTTTCCTAAGGCTGAGAGAGAATGACTGGCTCAGACAAAGAGTGCAATAAAACATCTATTAATGTTTCGACTTCTCCTGCATCAAAGGATGAAAGAATATTAGGATTTCTTGAGAATGAATGTGAACATTAAGGCAAAATGATACTTCTCCCTGAGAATTGTTAAAACAGTTAGATATGTGACCCAATGGAAAGTTTGCAAAAATCCACCTGGTAAAATGATAATTTTTAGTTTAAGGAATCCAATTAGTAGTCACAATTGAATATTCTTTGTCTAAAAGTTTGACTTTTTCCAAAAGTGGAGATAATAAGCATTGGGTAAAAATCTATATTAAGCATGTTGGAAAAATAATTGTCTAAGAAAGTAAGAGATGATAATCCTACTGTGAAGAAATTTAGTTTAAACCACTACATGATCAATAGAAGTCAAAATCTTGCTTCAACCTTGATCAGTTCTGCTTTCACTTGTGGTAGTGCATTTGATATAAAGGGAAACATTGCCTGCAGGAATTTTAATTGGATTATTTCCAACTTAATAAAACGATTGTAAGAATAGACCAGAGAATTGTACAGGAGTTGATCTATCTTTAACCTCAAAAACTGTGATGCCCTTATTCTGGAAAAATTGGGAATAAATCATGCATTTCTTTGTGCAATGTCCATAACATGAACTTTTTGGATCCCTCCAATATTTTGTTGCATAGAAAGTCATTCCTAAAATATTGTCATGCTCGAATTAAAACTCTTATACCTAGTGGCCATTTATGATTCAAAGTCCTTAAGGCTCTTTTCATTCCTACAGGTGTTTAGATGCACTGTGTCATATGCATACAGTAAGATAAGGCTTTTAGTGATATCTTCTGCTGGGTTAGTTCTTGCACAATTCTTACTGCAATTTTTTTGCCTCAAAATGGCAGACAATGATAGAACTTATTTCCAGCATTTGTGGTTGGAGGATATTTGAGTTTTTTTTGAGAAAGTTTCCTTTAAAAAGCAGTTTTCAAAAGGGAACAATTTTGTCATTTAAAAAACTAAAACCAAAGAATCTGGATAGCATTATTTCTGAGTAGTGACAGATACTTACAAAAAAGTATTGTCACAAAATGTATGCCTTTGAGTCAGTTTGACTCCCAGTAACTGCTTGGATAAGTCCTTGTAATTCTCTTGGCAAGATTTTTCAGAAGTTGCTTGTTATTGCCTCTTTCCTAGGGTTGAGTTGGAGTGACTGGCTCAAGGTTACCCAGCTGGCTTCATCATTAATGCAGGACTTGAATTCACAGTCTTCCAGTTTCTAGACTGATATCTTAATCGCTACACCAAGCTAGCTCTTTACAGAATGAAGCTGTGCATATTTTTAAGTCCCTAATTATAATGGTTGCTGCTGACACAATCCATATATGCAGAGAGGATGGTGTTAGATATCTCTGTGGTATTTTCTTTTTGGTGTGAGCAGCAAAGTATGATTAGATTGCTTCTGAATACAGATCTTCAAATGCTCACTGTAGTTCTTGAAAATAAGTGAGTTCAAAAGTCTCCTTCTATTTATTATCTTCTCCCTCAGTAGAATTGATTGCTTGTGGCTTAATGTTACTTTATTTCATATGTTTCTTAACATTTACCTTGAATGTAAAACTACATTCTCAATGGTATCTTTTTCCTTTATGTTCCATTTGCATTACAAATTTCCCCTAGGAAATAAATGTTCTGTTACTAAACAGCTGCCCATAACTCAGTGTTTCTCAATCTAGGCAAATTTAAGAAAGGTATTTCAATTCCCAGAATTCCCTAGCCAGCATGAATTATGGCACTTGAAGTACATACACCTTAAAGCTACCAATTTCTGTTTCAAGTCTTGATTTGAAGTTCTGATTCAATTATAATTCAGTGAAATCAGGAACAATTCACTGAAACCACTCTTTTAAATCCTTAGGTAGACTGTTATTATTAAGTTTTTTGCCCTTTTTAGGCCCAACCTGTTCATGTCTCTTTCCCCCTACTTTATCCTATTTTGTCAGGCCCAAAACCAAGAAAGACAGATGGCAATTCTTCCAAACTGAGTTCTATAAACAATATATTGCCAGAATTAGCACTCTATTACCTGCAGCTACAAAATAGTCTTGATGTATTAGGGAGGGATTGTCTTCACCCTTTTTCTCTGACACATACTATCTGTATTAAGTTGCCTCTTACTCTTCTGATATGCACCCTTTCACTCAGAGAATTCACCTCCTCACTAAACATCTATGTTGTTCTTAGTTATTCAGGTTGTCCCAAAGATGCTTTTTTAGGAGGCAACTGGACTTTCTGTTTCATTTCCCCACCATCCAGTCAGAGTTGAAGAAGCTTCTTGGATGAAAAGGGAAACGTCTTAAAGAAAAAAGAGAAAGTCCAGTTGCCTCTTGAAAAAACACCTTTGGGACACCTCCTCACTACATTCCATCTCAGTTTTATTACGTTTTGCCTGTTAATCAGTTTTTAAAATGTGTCCTATCATTTTCCTAGATGAACTGAATGCCCTGTTTGTGTTTTGTCTGATGTGGACATAGGGAATAATGTGAGATGAAATCCACATATCTTAATGCCACCAAACTTGAGAAACTGCTCTAAATAATTCAAAGCCCAATTTCTATAGAAATTGTCATTTATCCAGGTTATGATTGATCCAAAGGTGCTTTTCCAACTGGAAAATAAGTTCTGAATTTCTTCAATTCAGAATTGAAGAAGCTTCTTGGATGATAAGTGAAATATTTTCAAGGAAAAAGAACATGAAAGTCCAGTTGCTTCCTTGAAAAGCACCTTTGGGTCAGGACTTGGAACAAAGCTACTTTTCTGCTAATTTGTTCCACAGTATTCCTTTAAGGCAGAATTTTGCAATATTATTGGGCTACAACCACCCATCAGTTCTAGCTAAGTGTGGCCAATTATGAGTGATGAATTGGGTCATAATTCAGTGAGAGCTAGTTCTTAAAGTAGCAGTGAAATCTAGATAAGAGCAAATCTGAGAATTGCAAAATCACAGAATAGATAGAAACAGTCCAGATAAGATTGGAGGGAGATGGGGAGGGGAGCAAATAGACTGTTACATAGAATAGGAAAGAAAATAAATAAAAAATGCTATTGTTTCTCTAGCAGATGCTAAAATTATTTTCCTTATGGTTTCCTAAATTTATTTAATAAATCTTGTAGGCGTATGTTTTTATTTATTTATTTATTAGTTTGTCAAATATGTACAAGATAGCAGGTATAAATGTGAACATGAACATGAATGAAGGAAATGAATAAAAATAAATAGGGACAGTAGGACAGGGACGGTAGGCAGGCTGGTGTGCTTACATATATAGGGGTACAAAAGTCTAGATTACCACTAGATGGCAGCAAAGTCTGGGTATTTTCTGAATCTCTTGGCTGCTATTCTGTGGTCATCCGTAGTTTTGCAATCCAGTTATGAGGGCTGTAGGCCAGCGCTACAGAACAGAACTGTAAAATCACTTAGAAAATCATAATCAGGCAATTTGTGGAAAGCACTTGCCTTTGAGCCCTCTTACATCATCTCTCAGCCACATAACCCCTTTACAGACCTTAGGAATGGGGTGAGGTCGACAATAGACAGTTTAAAGTTGAAGCTGTGAGGGTTAGAGGTTGTAACAATGGAGTCGGATAGAGCATTCCAGGCATTGACCACTCTGTTGCTGAAGTCATATTTTCTGCAATCGAGTTTGGGGCGATTTACCTTGAGTTTGTATCGATTGTTTGCTCGTGTATTATTGAGTTTGAAGCTGAAGAAGTCATTGACAGGTAAGACATTGTAACAGACAATTTTGTGTACTATGCTTATATCAGACTGCAGGCAGTGCAGTTCCAGATTGTCCAGACGCAAAATTTGAAGTTTGGTGGCATAAGGGTTTCTTTTGTGAGTAGAGAAGTGGAGTACTCTTCTTGTGAAATATCTCTGGACCCACTCAATTGTATTAATGTCCGATATACAGTGTAGATTCCAGGCAGATGAGCTGTATTCAAGAATTGGTCTGGCAAAAGTTTTGTATGTCCTAGTTAGCAATACAATGTTTACCAGAGAAGAAGCTTCGCAAAATTAGGTTAACAATTCTTAATGCCTTTTTGGCAATGCTGTTACAGTGAGCTCTGGAGATTAGATCATTTGATATGAATACTCCTAGGTCTTTGACAGAGTGAGGGTCCTCTACGAGGTCGATTCTGCCCAACTTGTATTTGATGTTCTGATTTTTATTGCCAATGTGTAGGACAGAACATTTATTAATTGAGATTTGGAGTTGCCAAATACGTGACCATTCTTACATATAGTCAAGGTCGCTTTGAAGGGCAGCAGACATAGCTGCTTTTAATATGATTGCATAGGTCATAGATGTAAAGCAGAAACAGTATGGGTCCTTGACGCTGCCTTGGGGGATACTGCTGTTAACTGGTGCTGGACTTGATACAGCCCTCCCTATTTTGACTACTTGTTCTTGGATATCTTTACCTATGTTTTTCTAGTTATGCCTGTGAGGTGAAACCAGACAGCAGCAACATATGGAAGGCACTTATTTTCCATTCCTTGTCAAATATCTAATGGCCCAAGACAGCTACATATGTGGGCTACAGAAGTCTAGATTACCACTAGATGGCAGCAAAGTTTGGGTATTTTCTGAATCTCTTGGCTGCTATTCTGTGGTCATCTGTAGTTTTGCAATCCAGTTATGAGGGCTGTAGGCCAGCGCTACAGAACAGAACTGTAAAATCACTTAGAAAATCATAATCAGGCAATTTGTGGAAAGCACTTGCCTTCGAGCCCTCTTACATCATCTCTCAGCCACAATCAGTGCTTGGTTTGTTTCAATGCTCAACATTTTCCTTGCGGCATTCAACTAAAAATAAATAGAATCCATTTAATCATACTCATGTTCTTTAAAGAGACCATTAACTAGGTTACATTTTCAAAGCAAGCCTTCCGTGTATCTCAAAGGCAGATTCCACAAAGTTCCTATTGAACAATACCTTTGCTTTGTTGCAAGAGAGAACATTAACTGTTACGTCTTGCACTCTCCTTAGGCAATAAGATTAAAAAATCTGGGCTACATTTTTGAAAAATGTATGGGCTCTGTCTCTGAACGCCTTATCTTCTTGCAGATAAAATCTTCCATGAAAGCTATATAGGGGTCATTTTTTACTATGGTGTCTTTTAAATTTGGGGAATAAAATGCACCTGCTAGATCTTTTAGCCATTGCCTTAGTTATAGATTTAGGACTTCATTAATGTTATTTGCAGAATTTATTATTATTATATTGTAGTGATAATTACACATTTAAGCTAGATCCAATTTTAGAAGACACTGTTCCAAGATGTTTTATGATCTTAAGTTACAACACTAACTTTATACAGTACTCACCATGGTTTTCCTACCCAATGACCCAGAAATTGTGAGTGTTTTATTGACAACAAAATGATCACCATTACAATGAAACCATAGCAGTCATGTTTTATTCACCCTCCCCAATATGCACACAATGGCCCCTGGCTTTAAGACCAAATGCTTAGTGATCAATTAAACACAGTGCTGACACTTAACTTTCTGCTCAAGCCAGAAAACTCTCTTCCACCACCACCCCAACACACACACAGATTATAAACAAACATGAAGAACCTATTTGAGTTTATATGATATCATGGTTATAAAAGCTATCATTTTCAAAAAGTAAATAGCAGCTTTACATTTGGCTCTAAGTCACAGAATATACATAAAAATGTTTTGGCTATCAATGCAGGAAGCAGCCATAAACCCAAGTTCTAGGTTTGCTTAGATCTCAGTTTATTCCAGAAATACATTCTGTGTTGCTGCTCTCATTAAATCCTCTATTAATAAGGCTACATTCCAATTTATGCTTAGTTGGCAGCACATGCAGTATGCCTGAACTTAACATAGATTGGAGGAAAATGCAATGTAAGCAACAAAAAAAAATTATACAAATGTAATAGTAATCAGGCTACAGATTAAAAATGACCAAGGCATTTTCATCCTTGAGAAGAAACAAAAGCCTCCAAGCATTTTTATTTCTTGTTTGCATAAAAACTTAGAATCAACAGAGGTGAAGGAAAATGCTGACACCTGTTATTTTCAGGGCTAAATAGTTTATACGAGGGACTGAACACCAAATTCTACCCAATTGAAACATAGTATGGGGCACGTCTGGTACTTTCCTTAGGATACGCTACATCTCAGCAAAAGATGCTAAAAATAACCCATAGTTAACTGGTCCTTGAGAATGACAGAAATTGCAGGCAGCCATTTGTAATGCATAAGGTTAGGGAAATATATAATTTTAATGTATATAATGTATATAAGCTCCATTAATCATTTATTAACTTGCATGGATCATTTGATTTCCAGTTTTTTTAAAACTTGACACCTTAAAAGTAGCTCATTCTCCTCCCTGTTTCCAAGCAATTCTACTTTCTCAATTGTCTTTTGTCCTGTTGCATTATATGTGTTTGGGACAAAACTGGGAGGAGTGATAACTTGCCTTAAGCAATAGATTCATTTGGCCACATAGACTTCTTTTATTGTAGATACCTGGACATATTGCTTGCTTTTCATAAAATTCATAGTGCTATAGAAGTGGAATGTATTCAGCTTTTCAGAATGTATCATCACTTTGTAAGATTTTAGAAGAAAGGAGAGGGAGAGATGGACTCATTTCATTGACCCATTTCATTTTAGATTGATTTATCAACCTGTTAAATTTTTTGGATTGAAACCATTTTAGTTGTCTTGCTTGTTAGATCTTTCAGTAATTTTCAGTAGCTTTGAGAATAGTATCCTGCATTTATCATCCAGTTCTGAGTTAGGAGACACTATTTTTTATGGATCCAGTCCAGCTTAGAAAGAAAATTTAACAGTATTACTTTTTTTCTTTTTGCCAGTGATTGATGGAGTGCCTCAGTTGTCTATTCTGTTGCTCAAAGTCTTTAAAACAAACAACCATTTGGGATTTTGCAGTGTAGTGTCACTCCATATGTTGGATATTCAACTCTGTTCCCTCCATAACAATCAGAGGAAAGATAATTAGAATTAAAACTCTAGCCTAGACTTTATAATGAAATGGAAGTGAGCAAATCAATTGGATGCATTCAGACAAACATAACTTAGCTGAGCGAGATTCAGCTCCCAGAGAGCTCAAGATATTTTTGGAAAACATATTATTTCTTCTAAAGAATCAGGTTTTCAGGATGGAGGAGCTAATGGATAAGATCAAAATTGCTTCTGCAGATGGTTGTTTGGGAAATATACATTAGGTCTTAGCCACCAGAGTATTGCCAACCTTCTATCTAGGCAGCTGCACATAGAATGCCCTGCAGTCATATTTGCAAAGCCTTAAAAATAGAGAAATGGACAAAAGAATAAAATAATAATAATTTCTAAACAAAGCAAAACTCAAGAGTATCATTCTATACATTTAATGGTCATACTGTATAAGAAGTTTAGCTGATTCTTTTTTTTTAGCAAAAAAAGCATTTTATAATTTGGATGCCTTTTGAGTAATATTAACCAGGCTGTAGATAGGTTTATTTCACATCATCTTTTATTTTCCTAGGGCAGTATGGTGGCTCAGCTGTTAAGATGTTCAGCTTGTCAGCTGGAATGCCGGCAGCCTAAGTTCGAGATCCAAGCATCATGTAACGGGGTAGGTTCCCATCCTCTCCTCAGTTCCTGTGTGAAAGTTGGTTTTTAAGTTCTTTGTGGCTCTATAAGATTCATGCTTCTTGCAGGGGGCATTTTGTGAGTTTTTGCATTGTGTGTGAGTCAGTTGTGTGGCTTTTGTTTTATTTGTGTGTGAAGTGTTGGTTTTTGAGCTCACCCGGTCACATGACCATGACCACCAAACCACGCCCACCAAGTCATACCCACAGAACCGGCAGGGAAATTTTTTTAGATTTCACCACTGGCTCAGATCGAAGATTACCTGCATCACTGATGCCAACATAAAGTTAACTTAACTATATATTACTATAGACACCTGTACTGTCATTGGTGCACCTGAACTACCTTTTCTTAAAAAACAATATATTTACAATTTGTATATTTGAAGTTCTCCTGGAAATCTAATGATTTCATTTAGCATAGATTGCTGGAAATTGATAAAATCCTTCTTAATAATTTGGGATCCCTACACTATTGGGTGTATCTCCTTGATGGGAATATTTCTTACTGCATTGGCAATATTGAATTCATTCAAATTTAAAACATGTAATTTAAGATAGGATTTTGACAGGCAGATTTGATTACTTTCTTACTTGATTGAAAAGTGAACTGGATATATTTGCGTGGCTGTTTCTGTTTTATCATTTTTCTCTCCGGGGACATTCTTTATATTGGACTGCAGTTCCACCTACTCTAACTTTCGTGAAATAATGATGAGTATTTTTTGATCTGCATGGATAAGATTCCAATACATCAACTTGCTATTCTTCTGTTTGCCTGTCAGCCCTGTGATATACAACTTTAAGATTAACTTATACCCAAACTGCATTAGGTGAAAAATGGTTTGCCTTATATGAATTTGGCTGCTCTCTTACTTTGTTTTGAACACTATTCTATAAGCTTGACAGACTTGTTAGCAGTCCAAACCTATTTTTTTTTAAATTGCAGTGTCTATACTTCTACAGTAATAAGTCACATTGTAACCCAACATGGTATTTCACGCCCCCTCCAAAAAAAAAAAAAAAAACAACCCACCCAAATCTGCTCCTTTTGATTAATGAATCATAGCTGAACAAGAATGGGAATGCATTTTGGTCTATACTCATCCATTTTTAACCGAGGTCTCTTATTAATCAACTAGCACATTAATATCTAGGGTTAATTATCTGCATCTTCTGAGTTGTTGGGAGCCATTTATTTCTTTTTATTTTTTTCTTAGTAACACAGTAAATGCCATTTAACAATTCACACGGAATTAGAACAATTTAAACTTGCTAAAAGAAGACGGGTGTCATCCTGTAAGGCTGCACCAGAATTAATAACGAAGATTGAGTTTTGAATACTTAACATGTCTCTGCCATGTTTCAAATGAGGCACTACAGAGAGCTGACTCCATGGACTACTGGATACGTATAAACAGCCTTTCTAAGATTCCTAAAATCCATTTGATACACAGAATTACAGTTTTCTTCATTGTCTCCTCCATCAAAACAGGTTAGGCCTTCCACTGTAACTTATCCATTGAAGTCAACAGTCCAACAACCCAAAGCTTCCTGAGTAACTCAGAGTCACAAATGTGAGATGTGTATAAACCAAATAAACGGATAAATAAGTAAATGAGCAAGCAAGAATGAAATGAAAAATGATTTCTAATTCTTTTATTGTTTGGCTTGGCAGTTTCTTTGAAAGTGGTGAGGCATTCCTCATTAAGGAAGCTGTCAAATCACTGAAGAATAAGTAAGGAGGTAATTTGTTTTAGGTAGCATTAAATGTTGTTTTGGCGTGTGAAAGGAAATTTGAAGAGTTAATTACTGAACCCCTCCTAACTCTGTATTTTCTGAGAATGAATGCTTTTCATGCAAATACAACATTGCAAGTCAAGGCTAATTATCAAAACTCAGTAAGACTTAACGTCTCCAAAGTTTCTGTTCCAAGTTTCAGTTCTTGATTTCAAGTTTAGGGTCAATTATAATTCAGTGAAATCAGGAATGATTCCTTGAAATCACCCATTTGAATTATTATGTAGATTGTTGCTCTTACGGTAATTTTTATGAGTTTTTTTTTAAAATGTCCAGCCTGTTGTTCATGTCCTCTTTTCTCCAATTTTTCCATGTTTTATCTTGTTTGGCCTATTAATAGTCCTGGCTTTTTTTCTTTTTAGTATCTGCTAGTTACAATTTTGCTAGTTGATCTGGATGATGTGTATGTGTATTTGCTCTGATGTGGATATAGGGACTTAACTGGGAGTATGTTGGGTGAAAGTAAAAATGGAAAATAACCTATAGTAAGTTCCCTAAAGATGTCATTCCTGGAACATTAAAAGGGAAAAATATATTTGATGTTGAACAAAAAAAAAAAAAAGCTCAAGTGGAGGCTTCCCATCAGCAAGATCCAGCTTGAGAACAATTTTATCTATCTATCTATCTATCTATCTATCTAT
>JANHFT010002618.1:132496-152387 GCA_032467955.1 Pseudoxenodon macrops | reverse complement strand
TTGTGACTCCCGGTGTTTTCTTTTCTGTAGGAAATGGGTCCAAATGGCTCTTTGAGTGTTTAAGGTTGCAGACCCCTGAATTAGCCCTTCAAGTTCTGTTCAGACTACCTGACCAACGTCTGCTAGTATCCCAGACAAGCGAATGATCTACAGAAAGTAACATAAATTATGTCTGGTATATTAGAGAACCTTCCTCTTCTCTGAACATGGTGGCAATGAAAGCTTTACTGTGCTCTAAACTGCAGCAATAGAAATTCAGAGTCACAAAAAAGCACAATTGTGGCAAGGCAGTGAACTTCCTTTGTGTCTGTAAACCAAACAGCCAATTTCACAGAGAATTTTATACAAAAGTTCAAATTGGTTATACTCGAGGCAGACTATTTGAAATCACAGATAAAAATATTAATGCAAAATAGCCAAAAGGCATTTTCTTTTTTAAACGAAAAGTGCAGGATTATGATTTTATGAGATTATCAAACAACAAAAATCAGAACAGCAATCTTGGATATGTTTCCCCCCTCCCCCAACTTTTTCTTGAAAAGCATTACAGTCCTCGACTTACAACCGTTTGTTTAGGGACATTTCATAGTTACAACGGCATTGAAAAAAGTGATTTGTGTCCATTCTCCATACTTATTACCATTGCAGCATTCCTATGGGCATGTGATTTACATTAGGACGCTTGGCAGATGGTTCATATTTATGACTGTTGCCATGAGATCATGAGATCATATGATCACCTTTTGCAATTCTCTGACAAGCAAAGTCAATGGGGCAGCCAGATTCCCGTTAACAATCATGTTACTAAAGGTGCTTTTTTTCCCCCAGGAGGCAACTGAACTTTCTTTCTTAGCTATACAATTTGGGGTGAACACCCTTGGAATGGTGTGGGGATAGCAATGGATTTCAAGAGAAAAAATTGCAGACTACAGGAACCAGGAGCACTACTCAGGTGACCCTGAGGATACAGATAAAAATGTAAGTGCTTCAACGACCCTCTAAAAGGATGCAACTGCCAAGGACCAGCTGCCTGCAACGAATATAAATCCTTCCATTCCTCACTATCCTGTCAGAGCTGAAGAACCTTCTTGGATGAGAGCAAAACGTCTTCAGAGAAAAAACAAGAAAATCCAGTTGCCTGCTGAAAAACAAAAACAAAAAAAGCACCTTTGGGACAACCATGATCTGGATGATTGAGAATCTCTACAGACTTGAATCATGTTACTAATCATGTAACAACTGCCGTGATTCCAGAGTTGGTTTTTGTATCTTATTACTGCCAGTTTGCTCAGGGACACGCTGCAGCCACATGCGTGCTTTGCGCGCACACAATCACAGTACTTTAAAAAAGCTTCTGCACATGCGCAGAAGCAAAAGACAAGATGGCAGTCCCTACAGTGCCACCCAGAGAACCAGTTTGGGGTTGTGGCAGGCCCAGGCCGCTAACTGTTCCAGCAAACCGGACCACCAAGTTACTAACGGTTCCATAGAACTGGACCGAACCGATAGGAACCCACCTCTACGTGATTCACTTATCGAATGTACCAAGAAAAGTCGTAAGATGGGGCAAAGTTCACTTAATAAATTTCTCACTTAGCAGCAGAAATTCTGGGCTCAGTTGTGGTTGTAAGTTGAGGACTACCTGTAATTACTTCCCTATGGACTGAGGAATCTTGTTTCTACAGTCTTTATGTTTTCTTATTACACGGCTACAAATTTTCCTTTGTTGTAAATATATGACAACCTTTACAAATACAGAACCAAACAGTTACTGAATTACTCGCACTGGATAATCAGCAGTTCTCGAAATACCTCTCTTGAAATCAACAGCTATTCATCTTTCAAGCTGAGTATATATTTTTAGCACTTTCTTCCCTTCCTTATATTTTCTTGTGGTTGGCAAATTCCAACTCCCTCGTTCAGTTTGGCTGAATTTTGCTGTCATGAAATCTTCATGGGAAATCCAGCTGTCTTGCAGTGTTTCCATGGGGCTCATGATATTTATTATTGCATCAACTCGCAACAACTCTCAAATGATTTGAGAGTTAGAATGAATGAAATGCCTTTGACCTATTATAAACTTTAAGCACAGATTTATTTCATATTCAACTTTTTTGATTCAGCATGTTCATTATATGGGAATGGGAACTTATTTTTTTTAATTCATTCTTTTATTGCTTTTAAAATTCGGGCATAAAAATAAAAAAGAACCATAAAGATAAAATGTATATATATTGTCAAAGAAAAGGAAAAACACACCTAGAAAATGAAAACTGAAAAAATACAACAAAAAAGTATAATATATCATTTTAGCTGTAAATAGTTGCAATTCAATTTAGTCATTTAATGCAATTATTCAATTTTATAAACATGCATTTATATTATTATCATATTTTACATACTGTATTTTGCATAAGTGAGTCTCAAATTTCATTATTTTTGCCCATACAAACTTTGCATGCACTCCACTCGTGGATGGAAGTGTAATCAGATTTTTAATTCATTGAGTGATATGGGCCATACATTTATCTTTTCAATGCTGCAATATCAGGTTTTTGGCCATAATAAGAACCCATTGATGTTATCTGGATGTTAAATTCCAAACACTAAGTATGTAGCTTAAAAAGAAAGAAAGAAATAGGAATTTAATAAGATTTTATTAACATAAGGAATTTAAATCTCTCTCAACCACTTCCATTCAATAGCATTTCTATGGCATTGAATACTTGCCCTTCAACAGAAGACCTATAAATCTTAACAACTAAATGCAATGCAAATGCTATATGTAATACTTTACAAATAGGTTTCATAAATATTCCATTTTTTGCTACTCGATTTTCCTTGTAGAAACTTGGTCAATCTCTTTGATGGTTGTAATAAATATCTGATTGACTGATTTGGTATAGCTGACCACAAGGTGTGGAAGCCTTCTCCAGAGACAGCAAGAATGATCTGATTTATTACTCTGCTGTTAATAATAACTGTATAGTTTAAGCGTTCCATTTTATCAAACCAACTTGCAATTGATTATATATTACCTTTCCATTCTGTACTTTCTGCAATGTATTCAAACATGTCATTTCTCCATAAGAAGATATGGAGATATCTTAGATCAATGAATGAAACCAATAAATTTCATAATCAAGTAGGCATTTAAGCCCAGATCTCTCATCTTATTCTGATATAATAACCACTACATCCAATTATATGTGTGGAAACATTTTTCACAGGAATGGTTTTCACTTTCTTTGTGCCACGTTTGACAAAGCAATTCAACTGAGATGAAATATGACGTTCTTCTCCTCTTAGCATTACACTGTAATTTTTATAAATGTAATACCTAATTCTGAACCTTTGTTGAATACAGCTTTAAATTAAATTGCATTGTATTGCTAAATTAAGATCATTTCCCAAATACAGGCAAGCATTCATGTACAGAGAGCGAATTATAATTTATGTATAAACCTATTCTCTGTTGAGCAGTCCAAGTTTTTCTCCCAGCATGCCATGGGAGTTCTTCATATAATCTGTTTTGATTGTCCTTTACTGTAAAAGTAGTAGAAAATATGAGTTCAGGAGTAAAACAATCCAAAGCAGAGAGACTGCAGGTTTCATGAATGCATGTGTGTGTGAGTGTGTGTGTGTTGTGGCCAGCAAATCTTCAGCACACATCATCTAAGGGATCATCTCTTGCTGTTCACATCTATCTGACCCACCAGAGCGGGTAGGCAAGGAATGTTGTGGGTCCCATCCCCTAGATACACCTGGTGAGACCCAGAAGAAGGGTCTTCTCCATGGTGGCTCCCTCTCTCTCTCTGGAACATCATTCCCCCAGGGATTAGAATGGCCTCTACTCCACCACTCTTCCAGAAGGCACTAAGACCTGGTTCTGCCAGCTGGCCTGGGGAATGTAGGATTTTAAGCATAACTTTACTAACATGAGAAATGACTCCAATGGTGTGATAGTTTGAACATACTTTGGCATTGCCTTTCTTTGGAGCAGCACTTTAAAAACAGGAGGTAAGTTTCCATAGCCCCCAAAAAGAGTAAGTCAAGGTCCTTGATATCGCTGTTAATTTCAGGCACTCTCGTGTATGTGCACTTGCATACATTAAAGAAAGATAAGCGAAGATAAACAAGAACAAAAATGAATCTCAACCAACAATTCTGCCCAGATGCCAGAATATGTTTCACTTTATCGGAAAGAATGTGCAATGGCTTGATTTTATAGCCAATTTTCATTGCCTCCATTTGTTTCCTTAGGATAATACCAAGTTTTGTTTTTTTAAGTATGCCTCAAAGTTGCAGTGAAGAACCTTGAAAACACTGGCATACTTTTGAAAGCAGGGAAAATCCAGAGGCCTTTTGCTTAATGAAGGGCATTGAATCTGAATTAACATTTCAAAGAGCAGCACAGAATCAAGGGTAGGCTGCATTTTTAAAGTATCATTTATCATTATGATTTTCTGTTTACTACTTTTTAGTAAAGCTTCTCTTTGGAGTTTCTTTTTTCTTAGCTACAATATTTTCTTCTTCCGTTATGTGAGGTAATATGTCTTTTCATCTGCTGTCCGTAACCTGCTCTTTTTTTCAAAAGGAAGCTCACAAATAATTCCAAGAGACAATTTAACCTAAAAGCATTTAATGGTTAGATATTTGTTTGCCAGTTTTAGTAAAGAATGTTATAAATCTTGATAACTAAACTTTGCACTAAATGTTAAATTAACATGCTCCACAAATTTTTCTTATTGAACGACTCTTTCATAGCATTATCTAGTCATGAATCATTCTATGTCTGTTTGGATCTTTTACAGGTTAGAAATAAAATGTCTTTATTTAATCTAAATTAAAAAAAAACATTTTATCTAATAATTAGCATGTTTAAGAGTCTCAATGAGAGGAATCTTTTAGACCATATGGTTGTTGTTGTTTTTCTACTTCAACTGATGAAAGATATTGGAAGAACTTTAATTTATATTCAAAGAAAAGGAGGCATTATAATATAATGTGTGTCTGTTTAGAATGTTCTGGAAAGAGTGCAGAGAAGAGCAACAAAGATTATTAGGGGGCTGGATGCTAAAGCATGTAAGAAATGGTTGCAGGAATTGGGTAGGTCTAATCTGGTGAAAAGAAAGACTAGGGACAACATAAAGTGCTCCAATATTTGAGGAGCTGCCCCAAAGAAGAAGAGGTCAACCTATTTTCCAAAGCACCAGAAGGCAAGACAAGAAACAATGGATGGAAGAGCCAACCTAGAAATAAAGAAAAAATTCCTAACAGAATAATTAATCAGTGATTAACTTGCCTTCAGATGTTGTGGATCCTTCATTACTGGAGGTTTTTAAGAAGAGATTGGACATCCATTCATTCAGAATAGTATAAGTTGTCCTGCTTGTGCAGGGGTTGGACTAGAAGACCTCCAAGGTAGCTTGCGACTCTATTTTGTTATTCTCTTGTAAAGCTTCAGTTAGACAATGTTAATCAATTTTGTCTTCATTAACAATTGTAGACAGAATGGAATGGAAATCCACAACTTCTTCACAGAGGAAGGAAAATATGTGGAATCATGCAAGAAAACAAACAAACTTAATGGCCTCTTAAAATGGTCTAATACATTTTTAAAACCATTGATATCATATATAAAAACACTTTGGATGGTAATCAACACTTGTGGGGGAAAAGCTGCACTCTCTCTAAATGGCAAACAGCCACAGCTAAGCATATGTGCTCAAGAAATATCAGGGAACAGAGGTTCTCCATAAGACTGATGATTATAATATTAATTATAATTAATTATTGGAAAAGATAAACATCCTAGGTTAAGTTAAATAAAGCTTATGGATTGAGTGCTTGGATACTTTCTGACAGGTACTCTAGAGTAAATGCTCTACTTGGCTGGCTAAGATGAAAAGAAACAAGTCATCTCCAGCTTTGAAAAAAAACATATCCATCAGTAATCCTCAAGCTCCTTAAATGTCATTCTCTTCTTCTTTCACCTTCCTTTTTCTCCCATCCTTATGGTTTTCCCTCAACTGCTGCTTCACTTTTATTTCTTCCTCATCTGAAAGCTCTTAGGAACAGATCTCTCTCTGAGAATGACAGAGCATAATAAATCCGTATTGGCTCTGTGACAGCGTGGATTATAGTAATGTGCTAAATTAGATACAAAAGAGAATTAAAGCTCTCTTTTGGGAAAGATGTGTAGAAATGTACAGTATATTACGAGTATTGTTAAAAATAAAATCTATTATGCAACCTATTATATATCTGATTTGGCTCACAGTTTGTAGCCACTACTATCTATGTTCGATATTTATAGAAGGAGGCTAATCTGTTTATTCAAAAAATTATGATTCAATAGTTTATGTAGAGATGAGAGACCGCTTAAGGAGAATGAAAACCAATTTAGAATGAGGGCAATGCTTCCCCATAACAGAATAACTGAATAACAGAGTTGGGAGGAAATTTGGAGGTCTTCTAGTCCAACCCCATGCTCAAGCAGGCAACCCTATTCCACTTCAGACAAGTGAGTATCCAGTATCTTTTTAAAAGAACCCATAATTTCTGAAGGCAAGTCTTCCCACTGGTTAATTGTTTTCACTGCTAGGAAATTTCTCCTTAATTCTAGGCTGGTTCTCTGCTTGCTTAATTTCCATTCACTGTTTCTTCTACTGTCCTCTGGTGTTTTGGAAAATAGGTTGATCTTCTCTTCTTTGTGGCAGCTGCTCAATTATTCTAACACTGTTATCATGTCACATGATATCATGTTACATTACACATTATATGTCATGTTTCATATAATATGTTATTATGTTATAATAACATACATTACATCTCATGTAGCACTTCACTCCAAGCAATTGCTGAATCAACAGATTATTAATAATAATAAAATTATTCAATGCATGAATAAAATACATTCTACTTGTGTTCTAAGTTCTTGATGTCAACTTCTGGATAATTTTGAAACACTCTTCTTTGGTGGAGTAAACTATTGTGATAATATTTGTCATAATACATCCATGCAATACTTGTTTCTCAGTACTGCAGTACTGTATTTTCCCTAAGTTTGCAATAAAGCAATTTTTAAACACCCCAACACTAAAATATACAAGATTCTTTCCCTCATTTACTGATTTTTTTTAAAACAGCAGTCAACTTCCATGGCCCCCATTCCATCATTTCTAATATTTTGCTCTTATATTGAGGATAGCAGATTACTAGATTTTCTGTTGATTAGAACGATTAATGAATCTTTCAGCAGAAAATGGAGGAATAGAAGGGAACCACTTTGGTACAGAGGTTAAGGAACCAGGCTAAAAAAACGAGTGACTGTGAATTTCAATCCCACCTAAGGCACGAAGCCAACTGGATGACCTTGGGCCAGTTACTCTCTTAGCTCTAGGCAAATCACGTCCAAAAACCTTGCTAAGAAAACAGCAATTTTTTTTCCAGGCAGTCACCAGAAGTCAACACTGACAAAAAGCCACAATCTACTGTATGTACTACATACACACGGGCAGAAGATTCCAAAGCTTCTGTTTCACATTTGTGGTAGTACGATGGACCATATCACACCCAAGCTGTCAAGGAATATCCTAATTTATCTCTTTGTGTGAATTCAATATCGCAGCTGCCTTCTCCATTTCACAGAAGTGACTGGCTAAATTGGACAAGCCATGGGCGTTGCTGGGCAACAATCCGCCACGGTAGAAAAATTACATTATTTCTATTAATGGAAAACGTCTCTCTCGTTAATTTTGCTTTATTGTAAAAACTCCACACAACGCTAATTAAAGGAGTAGCTCGTAACAGTAGTTGACTCTTATCTATTCAGCCCAGGATATTACACGCACTTAGCGGCATTAGTTAAAACAGAAAAGACAGCTGGGAATTGGAAATTATGACTTGTATCCTTTGTCCTATTGTAGATTTCCAGTGCCAAAAATTATAGCCAAATGCAGCTGTGTTCAGATTTTACTGCAGTTGCCAATAAAGCACATCACAATTTTAGACAATATAGTGTAGTTGTGGAGGCGCTACAGTAAAATTAGCCTAGTCTCAAGCTTTCAGCATATCAATTTGTGACAATGTCATTCACTTTCTATTTGCCTGAAAGGGAAAATAACAAACATTTTCTTTAGTTTACATTTACAAATAAAGGAGGTAAATAGAATACAATAATATTCCTATTTTCCATCACTGAGATCTATCATCCTCTTATTGGAAGCTTGGATTGAAAAACTATTTTAGTTTAGCCTAAGGGCTTGTATTAAGCTAGAATGCCTTTTTCCTTACCTCTCTTAATATGTGGTCTCACAAAATTATTTGCTCTACAAAACAGATCTATTTTTAAAAAAGCAGGAAAAGCCAACATATTACTTTATTTCAGCACATCAGAAAGGTTGAGTAGTTCCTAAGACTCAGGGCAGTTATTATTTATATTGTTAATAATTAATGGTATATCAAAATAAAATAAATTCTTACAAAATGAGTTGGAATATTTTGGTAATGTGTGTCAGCTCCATCGTTATTTCTTTTACTGCAGGGAGAGAGAGAGAGAGAGAGATATGAATAAAAATAAGAGACAAACAAAATAAAGAGATTGTGCAGATTACACGAAGGGTGCATATTGACAGAAGTGACTGGCAAGGTCGTATGAATACACCAGCATTCAAGAGGACAGAGCTGCTTTGTAGTTTCATGGAACATCTTGCAATATTGGGAGTCAATATGGTGGCTCACAATTCTGAATCGTTAAACAACCATATAAAACAAAAAATACAAATAAAGGTTTTCCTTCAGTCCGACAACATACCACAATCTATGCTGCATAGGAATGGCAATAATGTTCTCCAAAGGCAAATTTTGTAGAAAACTTTTGGGATATGCTCAGAAAGCTTACTTCAGATATTAGTAATGTCTAGTAACCACTAATATTTTCTGTTTGGATAAACTTCTATTTGGAAGGAGAATTTATTCACAATTTCTATCCATTATCCAACCATTGGTGCTATTCTTCCACTGTCCCCGAATTTGCTCCACTACTTCCCTTCCTCTTATTTTTTAAAAATAGTCAAATTTTGTGGTCTGATCAGTGGCAACTAAAGTGACATTTACAAAAAAATTTGTATAGACTACCAAACTGCATTTTCATGGACCCTGATCAGTATGACACATCATCAGAGAAGAGAAAGAGAGACAGAGAAATAACTGGAATGTACTTTTAAATAATTATCTAAAAGATAATGGTGGAATTCAATTTTTTTTTACTACCAGTTCTGTGGGCGTGGCTTTATGAGAGTAGTGTGGCTTGTTGGGCATGGCAGGGGAAGGATACTGCAAATTCCCCATTCCCTCCACACTCCTGGGGGAAGGATATTGCAAAATCTCCATTCCCACCTCACTCTGGGGCCAGCCAGAGGTGGTATTTGCCAGTTCTCTGAATTACTCAAAATTTCCACTACCAGTTTTCCTGTCAGAACCTGCTGAATATCCAGTCCTGCTAAAAGGTTCTTGTGACTGTACATCACCATATAGTTTCTTTATAGATACTTTAAAGATGTAATTTTGCATGAGATAGATTTATTGTATGATCTCATCTAACAATTCAATTCCTTCCTTCCTTCCTTCCTTCCTCTCTTCCTTCCTTCCTTCCTTCTTTCCTTCCTTCCTTCCTTCCTTCCTTGGTGGCACAGTGGTTGGAATGCAGTATTGCAGGCTAATTCTGACAATTGCCAGGAGTTCAATCCTGACCGGCTCAAAGTTGACTCAGCCTTCTGTCCTTCTGCGGTTGGTAAAATGAGGACCCAGATTGCTGGAGGCTATATGCTGAGTCTGTAAATCACTTAGAGAGGGCTGTAAAGCACTATAAAGTAGTATGTAATCTAAGTTCTTTTGTTACAGGAAAAGATTTACAGATATAATTGAGCCCACAGATTTTCCTCTCTTCTACTACTACGGTAATAAGTTAGTTGAGTATTATGGAATCAGGAAAAAATCCCTAATCATATCCCTGAGGCTCATATTCCAAATTCAAATTGAGCCTGATACATTTGCTGGCATTTGGCAGAGACATCATAGATGGCACTTTTCTTTATATTGGAAGGATTCATGAATCTGCTAGTGTTCAGAGTTTTGTTTATCACTCTATCTCTATTAGTAGTTTTTTAACTATGCTATTTAACTCTTTAATTTGTTTATCAGCTGTTCCAGTTAATAAACATTCATGATGATATGATAGGATCCTTGCTTTGGTCTGAGTTTGCCCATCTGATTTGTGGTCAGAGTTCTATTGTGCTTATATTATGTATAGTAGCTATGGTTAGCTACTAAAAATTAGAAGAGAATTGGCAGGAAGAAGGAAGAAAGATGAGAAGGAATTTAAACAAAGGCTTTATTCTTATAGTTCAAGCCATGATTGACAGCAGTCCTATACTTATGTATGTATGATGATGATAATTATCAAAATTGTTGCAAATTTTGATAATCCTAAGTAGAATTTGGGCTATTGTTATTATAATATCAGTTCTAATTAAACATTTTATTTAAGAGATCAGGACCCCAGTTTTTTTGACTGGCAACAGATTCCTTTCCTATCTACTAAAACTAATACAAGTAAATATTATATTTGGCACTGATATTTATCATGTTTACGATTTAATCAGGACTTCTATTTAAACAGATTTGAAACATCAATGTAACATAGTTTTCAAACGTGGTTAATTAAACAACAGAACAAACTTAAATATAATTTATATTGGTAACACTTTAATACCCACTTTGAATTAAGATAGGAAAAATGATTTGGCTCAGAAATGTGCAAATCTTTATTTCATTATGGTACTTGCTTCCCATCAGGAGTCCAGTCTTCAATGCAACATGCTTCTATACCAAATGTTTATCGCTATTAATTAAAAAGCAAGGGGTAAAACAGATCACTGAACTGCATAATTTTCATTATTTAATTTGCTTTATGGTGATCCAGTCCTGATTTCCGGTGACTTCAAGGACAATTTATTGGCAAGATTTTCAGAAATGGTTTGTCAGTGTTTTATTCCAGAAAAAATTCAGATGTCCTCAGTTTAGGTCTGAATGACTAGCCACTGACTTTCCTGCCTGGCAACTTAAAAAAAAAAGTATACTCAGAGTTAGTTACTTATTGATTATCCCATGGGCCATATCAAAGTTCCAGACACAAATTATTACTAAAATGTGATAAAAACAATTTAAAATAGAACTGGAATAAAATACAATAATTTAATATTTGGATAAATAAATTATGATAAAATTATATTTCAGTGTCACCAATACAATCTACCCCAATCAGTCCCATATATGCCAATCTCAACTGAACCATTTTGCTCAAGTACTGTGCTGTATTAAATATTGTTTTCAAATTCTGGCTGCACATAAGGTAAGTTGTTTTGATATGAATTCCCAACAGATCATTCGTTTAGTATATAGACCAAGGTACCTGTCTCTCATCCTCTTATACAGGCAACAATCAAATAGGATGTGAGTCAGCTCTTCTACCTCTGCTGCTCTCCTAATGCAGAGATGTCCATTATAGGGTACAGAATGGAATGTCCCATATCTGACCATTGTGTCAAGCTGTTCAAATCTTGCTCATGTAAATATCTCCCTAAGATGTTTTGCCAGTGTAAAGTATAATGTTAAATAGCTGTTCTATTTGAAAAGTACATTTGTACTTTGCTCAGCCATTTCAAATGGCCATTGCAAAGCCATTCCAACCTTACTAAGAATACCTATATCATTTTGTGCGTCTATATCCTTAATTCTTTGGGTAGCTTTTTTTTTAGTTTGTTCCCTGTTACTCAAGAGGAATACTCAGAGTAATTTCCTCACCTTGTGGTTGAAATATCTGACAGGTCTACACTAACTTGTTGCCAAGCACTTTAACAACATATTGCAAGGCGATGCAGACCAAATGAAGAATAGAAAAGAGGAAAAGTATTACATAGCCAGTACATTAAAAAAAAAAACACCTAATAGGCACCGCAGATAGCAGCAAGACCTAGCAATGGCTAAGACCAGAAAAGTTGAAGAAAGAGACAGAGGAACTAATTTTGGTTGCATAAGAACAGGCGGTAGGAACCAATTTTACAAACACAGAATTGAAAAGACAGCATCAGACAGAAAATGCCATTCTGCAAAGAAGTGGAGAAACAGTGGACCATTTCATTCGTTGCTGCAAAAATATGATCCCATAGTCTATAGACAACAATATAATATAGTAGCAACAATTGTGCATTTGAAATCACATTTGCCTGCAAGCAAGAACTGGGGGAAACACAAAATAAACAAACTAATAAAAAATGAAGAAGTGCTCTGGGGTTTTAGAATTCAAACAATCAAACACCAGCCACATAATATCCCAGACTTAACAATTGTTGGCAAGAAAGACAAAAAAAAAAGTTTGGATAATGTACTTTGCAATACTCAGAGACAGCAAAATAGGAGACAAAGTATTGCAGAAAATCACAACATACAAAACCCTGTAAATAGAATGACTGTAGCAAAAGAAAGCAAAGACAGTGCCAATTGGATGCAATTCAGGAGTGGGTTCTACTTACTTACTGGTAGAGAGCGTGTGTGCCCTCATTACTTCTGGGTGAAAAACCTTCTGTGCATGCACATATATTTTTTTGGGCCAATTTGAGGCCGGAGCATTGATTTTGAGCCGGAGGACCAGTTCAGGGGCGTGTCCAGCTAGCCGTCGCTGCTGGTTCAGCGAGCGGGGGGAAATTCCTGCTACCGGTTCTAGCGAATCAGACAGAACCGGCAGGAACCCACCTCTGATGCAATCCCAAAACAACTAGACACCATTTGAACACTGATGGCATTAACAGAATCACCACCAGTCAATTGCAAAAGGCAGCTTTACTTGGAACAGCTTACATCCTGATATGATACCTTTAACAGTAACAAACAGTGATGTCTGCTTATCCCAGATTTTTGGGAAGAACTCGACAGGTACATAAAAATGGCAAATGCAAGCTAAACATCCGACTGTACAACCAACCATAATTTGCCTATATCATGTGGAAACCTATAATTTATATTTTGCTTGTTTTATGATTGGAATTACTTTGCTTGTGGTTGCTTGATAAATGAATTTCCTTGCCTAATGTAGTTTCAGACTCATGAAGAAATAACTAAAGAGCGGGAATGGCAGCAGCAGCATTCTTATTCTAAGAATATTTTACTTCTGAAAATACTGTTCTCTATTTTATGAGTTTCATGAGTTATTGTTTTCGTCTTCAAAGATGTGTACATGGTGTTTGTAATTATGGTAATATAAAGTAAAAAAAACATTGTAAATCTACAAAGTGTGTCATTTCAAATTAAATTTATTTCGAACTCTCAGAGCTATTATTTATGAAGCTCAAAGCTCATATTTAAAATTACAGTTTGGTGTTTTGTTTTCGAATTGTTGTATTTCTGTCTATACTCACTGAATATATTTTAAATATATTCTTTGAAGCCATGCACGAGAGCCACAGGGGTCTAAGAATTCAGATTGCGCACATTTTGTATAAGTCTGCTCCTCAACGGTAATTGTTGCTGCCGTGTTTTTATTCCAACCTTCATTGTTGTTTCACCTTTTTTCTTTTTATAAAAGTAGGTTCTGAATCATCTACACTGTTAATTCACAGATCTGCACTTGGAAATAAATGTATTGTTCTCATTGAGACTTAGCTCTCAAAAAGCATAGGATTAGGCATGTTTTCTGTTCGTCTTTCAAAATGGTTAGGGAATTTGATATCTTCCTTGATAAATCTTGCATTCAGAATTCATATGTTACAGCATCCTGAAAGAAAGCTGCTAAAGTTATTTAGCTAATAATTCAAGTGTTATATGCAATTTCAGGTTTGCCATAACTTCCGTTTTTATTCAGTTAACATTCAACTAAAATATTGGTTTTCACTTTTTAATCTTTGGAGGGAAGAGCATGAATATATTATTTTCATTATTTGAGATGCAGATGAGACGTTACATTGGAGCAGCTTCATTTAAAAAAATACACGTGGCATTTTCCAAAACCATTACAATTTAAAAAAAAATTTAAATTCCCTCTTTGGCATTCATTCAGTGTAAAAATGATAAGAAATGCACGTTCTTCTTAAGCATATATTATTCCCTTTACCTGGGAATATGCAGTGAGCATTTGTGTCAGTATATCAGATTCTCCATAGATACAAGCAATTTTCTCATTCCCTACTTCCCATTCTGTTGATAATTTATATCAAACATATAAAGCCCATTGAAGTCCCAGCACAAGATTTAGCAAAGAACTAGAAGGTTTCTTTGGTATTTTTTAATGTACCAAATGTAGGGATGAGATGGGTTCTTTAAATAAATCATATAGAGAAAAAAGTCTAAAATAAATGGAAAATTAAGCAAGATACAAACAAGAATATTCATAAGCATGTTGATTGTTTTAAAACTGATATAAATATTTCTAAATGGAACAATGGTACAATTGTGGATTGCCTCTTTATAAGGTAGTATATGAAACCAAGAATTTAATATAATCAACAATGTTATGAAAAATGTGTAGGTGACTGTGTGGGCTGAATCGATAGAAGATGGAGTGTTTAATATACCTAAGCAAAAGGACAAGAAGAAATCTGGTAGGTATCATTCTTTGTCATGCATTTAATTTCCTAAAGCTTTTGAAGTGTGTTTTGAAGGACTTACTATCACAAGTAGTTCAATCCCCTTAGCCTTGCAGTTTGACATTTCTGCTGGCGGGAGAGAGGTTGCAGGTAAAAATCCTTGAACAAGCAGAGGTGGGTTCTGAATCTTCTTATTGCCAGTTCGCTCAGAGTCATGCCTCAAGCACGCACGCAAAGCTTGTGAGCGTAAATGTGGCAGTCAAAAATTACCTTCTGTGCATACGCAGAAGCAAAATCCAAGATGGCGGCACCCACAGACACACCGACAGAACTGGCTCCGTGACAGCATTGCGGAATTACTACCTATTCTATAGAACCCGATAGAACTGGTAGGAACCCACCTCTGGTACCTAGTTTTAAGATAGAGATTGTATGTTACACGATAAACCTTTCAGCTGCCATTATTATAAAGATTTTGTGGAAATTATAAAAAAATATAATTACTATGCTTTGTCCATCCTTTCCATTTCTGCTAGCCAACATCTTAGTAATTGCCCATTTACTTTTCAAAATTTAATACTATGGTCTCATATCACCAAAGGCAGTGAACGTGTCTTTTATGTTATTTTATAACTCTTCTAGATTTCTAATTTTAGCTGACATCACAGAGTGTTTCATCATTAGAGTTTGTGTTGTGGATGTTTTTAAGTCATTTACAGATCAAAATTTTCAGTTCCATGTAATTGATCCTGGAAAATAAGTGGTCATATTAATGCTCACTTCCAAAACAGCAGTAATGGATCTTTAGACCTCAATAGGATTTAACAAAGGAAATATACAGCAAGTAATTATTGCAGATTAAAACGTAGCAGTTCTTTTGTTCTAGGGTTTTGTAAATGGGTTATACTGCCAATAGCCTCCCTTCTATTCTAGATGAAAGGTAAACTAAATTCAAATCAGGTTTATATTTGAGTGGTAGATCACAAGGAATAACCAGGGCTATAGACTAAGCTATAGAAATTTTTAAAAGAAGCTTATTGGAAAAAGTCAATGGGGAAAAATGTCTACATCATTGTCAAAATCTATATTGACATGTCTCTAAAATCACTAAGGTTTCATTTGGAAGAGCATTTATTTTTATTACAAAAAAGTAGTAATTTTGTTGTCACTAAAATTCTTGTTTTGCAAACTGCAAGTTCTGTACAAAACTCACTATGCCTTTTTTACCCCATGGTAAACTGGAGTTCTGGGCATGTTTTTTCTCTCATTTGCTACACATTTTAGAAAAAAGTTGAAGTTATCTTATTTTTGAAGAGTCAATAGTTGTTGGATCTAAATATACAATTGAAATGTGTTCTTGTGTGATTTTCACCTCTGTCTCAATTAAAAAGATTTTCTCTTACCATTTTTTCCTCCCCCCCCAAAAAAAGAAGGAAGGAAGGAAAGATATTAGCAGAATGCATAATAATGAAGTTCGTAAAATTTGGCATAAAATACAGATAGCACTTTATTTAATTTTGGTTATATGTATGTTTGTGAAATTTAATTTATTTATTTTTGTCCCTAAAGAGGTGACACTTTCAGAGTTGTGACATCATACAAATGCACTTTAAGTATTGGGAAATATCAAATAGGAAGAAAGTCAGGTGTTGTTTTTTTTATTATTTCTGCAGCATGAAAATGGTGCAGAAACAAATTTCTGATATATTTCACCAGTTTGGGACCAACCTAATTTTCATTTGAAGCGGTGATAAAATCAATTTCTATTTGAACCACGGGGAAAAAGAAAAATATCCTTTAATTCTGTTTGGATTAATATTATGACTACAAATTATCCATAAAAGTGTCACAGGTATATTTTAAAATTGGATCAAGGGAAAAATAAATCAATTAAATTAGGGGCCTCTGGGAAATTACTACTTTCTCCCTCTCAGGGATCCATAAGTAAAGAAGTCTTGCTGTTCTTTTTTATTTGATTAGTGTATTTTGTCCAGTTCAGCTTTAGTCAACAATCTTCCTCTAACATGACAATTGAATTTATTTCAGTAGGGAAAATATCTGCCCTCAGCATTGCCATCTACCAGACTTACACAATAAACAAAGGATTGTACACTCTTTTTTTCCTCTTTTCTTGTCTAGCCTGCTACATGACAAGCAGAGAGAGAAAACATTTTGGTTTCAATCGAATTGAATTGAATTCAGCTTTTAATTCAATTTAATTTCAGCTTTTTAAAAAGTTTTGCAAAAGGCCAAGCTTAACTATTTTTTTATTAATTCAGGTAAACTAGTACTGAGATCTAATTTGGTGTCTTGGTTAGGAAGTCAGGAGACTATGACTAATGCATAAGTGCACCAGCGTGCCTACCATCTCTGTCTTAATGTCCCTATGTATTCATAAAATATCATGTACTCATAACCATGTTTGTACATATTATATATTCACAATCATGTTTATTCTTCATCTGTAATCTTATACACACTTGACAAAATAAATAAATAAAATAAACCATGACTTCTGTCCTGTCTTAGGCACAAAGTTGGGTAACCTTGGGGCAATCACTCTTGCTTAACCCTAGGAAGTAGGCAGTAGCAAACCGCTTTCAAAAAACCCTTCCATAAAAACTTCAGGGACTAGTCCAGGCAACTGTTTTAAAACCACACTGACTTGAACTAACAAAGAAAAAGTAGAGTCAAGAGTCAAACATGAACCTTGAACCAGCCTCCTGGTTCATCTTTGTAAATTGATAGAAAAAATATATAAAGGGATTTGGGACTGTACATTATCATCTCTCTGTTCTTCTATCTGTCAGCAGAATAACACTCTGAAAATTAGAAGGAATAGAACCAAATTTGGTATCGCAAAGGAAGCTGGTAAAAGTAATACTAAGCTCAAAAGCAAGCCAGAACTGGGGGTGAACTGTAGAGAAACCCAAGACAAATTAAAAGATTTAGTATTAAGGGATTGGAAATCCCAGAAACCATGTTTTTTCTACCTCATTTTAATATAGCAATTTATATCCTAGATTGTGGAAATGCTATAATACTTGATATAGCTTGATTACAAGAAAGGTTTTGCTAAACTATACAGGGTCACCCTGGTTGACAAAACACGTAAGAATTGGATGAATGGTAACAATTAAACAAATTTATGAAGTCCTCTTCATTTATTTTATTTATTGAGTTTATATACTAACTATATACAATAAAAACAAGTGGTTTGCTTACTCATGAATGGTTCCTCAGCCATTCTACATACTGAGTTGGTATTACCTGTGTTCCCCTGAAAATAAGACCAGGTCTTATATTAATTTTTCCTCCAAAAACCCATGAGGACTTATTTTCTGGTTAGGTCTTATTTACAGGGAAATATGGTACTAAATGTGTCTGTTTTATTGACAATCTTAACTGGGGCTTATTTTTGGGGTAGGGCTTAAATTACGAGCATCCTGAAAATCATGCTAGGGCTTATTTCCCAGTTGGGTCTTATTTTTAAGAAAACAGGATAGATGGTTTATCCTGAGTCCTATACACTTCAATATGTTTATTAATGACTTGAGTGAAGGTAGGTAGAGATATGAGATGAATAGAAGGTATGCCTTTCAAAAACTGAAGTTTCCTGCAAGGTGTTCCAATCCGTCATTGTAGGTCTAGCCTGAGAAATACAAATAATGATAGTCCGTGAGAGTCAATCCTATTGCTTATTCCACATTTTTCTTTTAAAAAGGAAACACCCTAACCTCAATTCTCAATCATCTATAATTAATTATATCCCACTTGCATAGATCTGACATTATAGGAGCTAGAAGAGAAGTCATTACAGTAAAATCACACTCTACGATACTGTCTTTAAAAGGCAAACAGCAAGTCGAGTTACAAAAGGGTATGTTGTTTTCTATCTTTTAAAAATGTGTGAATATCATGCATATATAAAAATAGCATGGTTTAGCGATACCATTAAAAGTTAAAGAAAGCATTTTTAAAAAGTTTACTTGTTAAATATACCCGTGGAGTACTTAGTTTCAAATCAGAAGATTTATAAGTGTTGGTAAAAGTTTGCAGGTATTTTCTATTTACTGGAACAACTCAGGTTAAAAAAAGGATCATGATTTATCTTCTATTATGGGGAAAGTAATGGATAATGGGGAAGACTTTTTATTACTAGAGAAGCAAACATGATAAAATTATACTGCTGCTTTTTCCTCTTTGGCACTACTATAATATTAGCTTAATTGCTAAACTAAATTAACTTCTCCCATAAACTATTACTTTTGGCTAAGGTATTTTATCACTATACTATACTTACTTTGTTTCAGTGATATTTATTAATGATCAGTTCTGATTATTTCTCCCACAACTAGACGTTAAAGATAATACTAGTTTACTCAAGTGGATTCACAGTGACACACACACACACATTTAATCTCTCTGACAATTTGTATGCATCCATTCGTGTGCTTATTTGCTTTCTGGAAAACTGACTGGCAGTCTTAGAAACCACAAGCAAAAGGAAACACTTAGGGACACAATTACGGAGCAGATAATTCATCATGTGGAGAAATCTGTGAAGGGAATATTGACTGCATTGCACCCTAATTGCTGTGCAGAATTAAGCTTCTATAAAAATTGCTTTTTCAACAAAGCCAAGAATATATATACAATAAGTCATGAATGTTCCCAGGTTTATAATGAATAGAAGGTGACCCAAGCATCCCTCACTTTTGCAGAAAGTTCATTCTTAAGAAATGAAAAGAAATATCCACAGAGTGGATATTTTGTTACTTTCAGGCAAGATATATTAAGTGTGTTGTTGTTTTTAAATGTAATTTTAGGAATGAATAACAGCTTCTTATGAACATTCAGTAGGTTAAAAATATTCCTTGGTTGGACTGGGGCAGCACTGCAGCAGATTTGCATCTAATCTTTTAATTTTTAACACTGTTATATCTACTGTAACTTGTGTAGGAGAAGAAAGGCAGAGGTAGGGGGTGGAGTTAAATAAGTTAGCAGCCTAGAGTTGTTACATACCTACAAATGGTAGAATACCAGCCCCTCTTGATTTCTGTTGGCCCTTTCTACCACCAATTTAGCATTGAACATTAGATGACTACTTATGTGCTTGAGCAATAAATATTAGCAATAAATGGGCTTGAGCAATAAATAATAAATATATATCAGGGGTGAAATCCTACTGGTTCTAACCGGTTCTATAGAGTAGGTTGAGGGCAGCTGGTGATGTCATTAGAACCGGT
>JANHFT010002618.1:108797-119182 GCA_032467955.1 Pseudoxenodon macrops | reverse complement strand
AGCGCCCAATGTTCAAGTCTGTCAAGATCCTTTTGTATCTTGAGCCTATCTTCTGGAGTGTTGGCTATTCCTGCCAGTTTGGTGTCATCTGCAAATTTGATGAGTTCCTCATCTATTCCCTCATCCAAGTCATTGATGAAGATGTTGAAGAGTACTGGGCCTAAAACTATCCAAAGATAGGTTTCTACAGCCTTATTCCCAACATCTCATCCTCTAAGTAACCATGTCTATTATTAGAAAACAAATATTGGCAGGGGTTGACGAATTTTGAAATAAATGGCATGCACCAGGGCTTCCATGTGATGAACCACTATGCAAAATGTCCTGTGGAAGGCTCCAAATTGCTTTATGGCTTTTCCTCACAGATTTCATGTTGAGGATATAGATCACAGAAGTCATCCACACATCAGGTGTGGTTCATTGATGGAATAGTGCATGAAAATCAAAAGACTTTCATAATATTTTTGACAATTGGGATATTGAAAAATTCTGCATGAATTGTACTTGCTTTTGGGAAATGTTATTAATATTAATGTGTTCATGGTTTCTAAACAAACTCATTTAAGTAATCTTCATAGAGATTAAATGAAATCCTCTAATTGCTAGGAATTAAGGTAGACTACTTATCAGGAGAAAACATATGAAAAACAAGTATGTTGGTAAATCTGCAGAATAAACATCAAAGTATCAGGAGAAATTCAAAATAGAATGAGTGTTTGTGTATGAATGAAAGGTCCTCTTTATGATGGCTGGTGATCTTCATCACTGCCTATACTCAAGTCTTTGTCAAGGTGTACAAGAAGTCTCTATGATGAACTCTGCTATATTCAGTAAGTGTGATGTATTTCCAGAAGTGAGTTATGTTTTCAAAACAGATTGTTTCATTTATTTATCAAGATTGCCTGTGAATCATAAACTAGCTTCCTTTCCAAGCTCTCTTTTCCCAGAGCAAATATTTTCCTTGAACAATCATTGTATTGTGCAATCATCTCTCCTGCCTTCTCATCTTTCAATTAAATTCCAGAGGTAGACCTTCAAGAACTCTTTACACTGAGTTTTAATAGTGTTGCTACTCTTATTGCTACTCTCATCATTCAGAAAAACAGTCCATACAATTTTTCTGTTTATAAATACATTCTGACTATATAAAAGTGGTTTTTGTGTCTATGGGTTCTGTTGCATACATTTAGAATGCTTACTATTGACTGCAAAACTGTCTCATCTCTCCTATTCATTTCCATTTTCTATTTTTGAGCTGGTCATTTTCTCCCTAATCCAGAGCATATCTGGGGGGAAACCAAGGGCCACAGCAAGACCACACAATAAACTAGGAGGAGTTTTCCAAACGGGTTATGTGATAATGAATTCCTAAGTTCTTCTTAGCTGTCTTGGGATTTAGGACAAAGCAATGCTGTCTAGCAATAAGTGGGGGCCAAATAAGTGGGGGCATAACCTACAACTGGATAATGGGTGGAACAAGAAGAAACCCTACCTAGTTTTTCAAGGTGCAGAGGAAATGCAGGAGAATTGTACTTTCAGACTTGCAAGTTTGATGACAGCATTCCTGGGTAGACTAGACAGAAAACACACCCAGATAACCTTGTTCAACTTTATTATAAAGCTACATTAACAGAATCTTGTTCTGTGCAAAAGTTCCTTAGACACAGGATTAATTATGCACCAGCTTGTTCTAGGAGGAATGCAACCCTGTCCAGACTCAAAAATGATAAGTCACAGACCTTGGAGGGGGGAAGTGCAAAGCCCTACACCATCTTACTAGGACCAGGGTTGAGCTGATGTTTCTCCCCATCCAGACCCTTACACCCTCCAGGTAGTTGGACAGCACAACAGCATCAGCTGCCTGGCCAGAGGTAAATATGTAAATCAACATAAAGATGATACCATACATCAAGTTGTTGAATGATCTTACCCAGAAGTTGCATGTAAATGTTAAAGAGGAGAGGGAAGAGATTGCAGGGCTTAGGACTTGGTCAGTCCTTGCCCAAAAACACTGACTGTTTTTAAAACAGGGCTTAGATATTATCCCAAGTATCTCAGAATTGGTCTGAAAACTTTAAGCAGGGGAGAGCAAGTAATTTGTATGTAATCTTTTTGTTAGCAACATCCAGACTGTTTCAAAAAATTGAAAACTTTGAGGGTCTACATAATTCTTCATCAAACAAGATATTAACCACAGAGAAGGTGGAAGGTAAGAGGAGGAAAACATCCCAATTTTTTCAGCTAAAAGGACTATATTGAGATGGAAGTTGTGAGTTGAAGAATAGTTTCTCTTAGATGTTGCAGATATTAGGTAATATTTTACATTCAGAACCAATGGGTGCCCTCTAGTTTTCCAATGTTCCTTCTTTTGTCATTTGCTAAATCACATTAAAGAAAACATGTTGACATGTTTCTAATAAATATCACACCTGGACTGCAAGTATATATATCATCATTAGTTGGCAGCAAACAGATTCAGGAAACCAACTGCCAACCAAAGGTTATCCACATTTTTGCTGTCCAAATCTAAGTGTTCGTAGATTTCTGGAACAAAGCATGTCAAATTCTAGAGGCGTGTGAAAATAGAAAGTAATTAGCATAAATATTTCCACTTGAGCAGCTCCCTGAATTATATTATTCCCCAATCAGCTGTAAACAATAATTAGCTATCTAGGTATGTGGTTTTACAAAGTTTCTTGAAGTGTTAATATTAGACCTAAAATGAGGTATCAGTGCACAGAGAAACAGTTTTGTTTTGCTTTTTAAAGGGGAAACTGAGAGACAAAGAGAAGTAATGTATAGAATATGAAAATAGTTGGTAACATGTGGGTTTTTGAAATTCCTATTGTGGCAATGTAGTGATTGCATTGCAACTTAATAGAGAGGTCTAAAATGAAGTAATCTACTTCCAGTAACTGCGCTTGGGGCTATTTTGTAGTAAAAGTATCTGCACCTTGACACCATTTTCCATTGGGTTTATTTATTGAAGGCCCAAAATTAAGCTATGCTGACTACAGAGAACAGTCTCTGGGTCAAGGTGGAGGTTAATAGAAAGATGTTAATATGATACCTATGTGCCCCAGTGGGTACTTGAATAAAAATAGGAATTCGTTTTCCATTTCTTTTTCCATTCTCAGTTGTCTAACAGTGAGGACCAAAATCCAAAGCACTGGCATGTTTGAAAGTCAATGATCCACAAAATCTTTAACCTAAATTAAATACATTTAACCTTCTTTTATTACGAGAAATATGATCAGGAAGGGGCCACTGTAGAATGTATTGTAACAGGTGCATGGAAAAAGCATGTTCCTCAATCACATTTTTTAAAATATCTGGTAAAAGGAAGGTTGGAAACTGAGCAGTTGAATTTAGCTGATTGTTTCTAATTAATCAGTGAGTGTGTCTTGCATGTTCTGGTTCTATTTTTAATGTTAATATTATGGAAGCCATGTTGTTGTTTTTAAAGAAGAAATGAGACTAACATTGGTAAATGTCAATAAATAATAGGAAGAAGTAGAAAGAAAAAACAGAAGGAAGAAGCACTTGACTCCTGATTCTTGCCTCATAACTTCATCTCTGGCCAACTCCTGTATGAATGGCTCCTAAGTGGCAAGTAATTCAGGTCCCTTACACTCCTATGCATCATTTTATTTCTTTTCATTATTTTGCTCTTGGGGAGATGCCCATAAATACCAATAACCTTATTAACACCTCTCTTGGGATTCATGAGATCTTTAAACCTACCTGGATTTATTTTTTACCATTTTAATTAGAAGAAGAGGAATTGGAAAATAATTAGATTCTTTAAATTAAAAGACCGATAGTAATTAAGCAGAAAATAAAAATGATGGATGAATGCAATCCTCTGCTTTGTGTGAAAGTATTGCATTCTCCACCTAGAAATAAGGTGGGGAAAAAGAGGAAAGGAATTAAAACTAATCAGGATTGAAGAGAGCTGTAGATATAACTAAAGATAGTGCTTTAGGGCAGGGGTGTCAAACTAGTGTCATCACAGCATCAACATGTGACATATCATGACTTTTTTCCCTTTCGCTAAACCGGGCGTGGGCGTGGCCAGCACATGACTCATCTGGCCTGTGGGCTGCAAGTTTGACAGCCCTGCTTTAGAGCGACTTTGCCAGTTGTGTAAGAAAATGTATGTTGTTTGGAATGGTCCCACGAACATCTTAGCCGTACCATTTTCTTAGAATGTTTACAGCATATTTTCCGAAGTCAAAAGGGGCTCACCAGCTCCCAAAATTTATAGGCATACATTTACATAGTGTTGAGAAGTATCAGTGATGATTGATATATTCAGTCACAAGTTAATTATGTTGCAAGTTTTATCATAACTCATAGTGTATAATGACACACATCTATAATGAAGGGAGATTTTAACCTTAATATTCCATGGTGGTTTTTTTTTAAACTATTAAGAATCTCAATATTTCAGAAAGGTAGAAAAATATTACAGTCTTATGTTAGATAAGTGGACCTAACTCATCTAGGGATAGAATTTCTTGATAGGTGTAATTTCAACCAAACCATTCCCCGATCACAATTCAGTTGATTAACCACTATCTCACACAGCTATAAATAAATTTACTGGAAAATTCTGTATTTATTGTGATTGCTCTTAAATGAAGTGATGTATGAACTCTATTTGGCTCAAATTTTAATTGAATCACAAATTGCTAATGTCATAGCTGAATGCTTTAAAACATTCTCTGATACTTGTTGATGATCTTGCAAGATTTCATGCATTCACATCTTCAGAAACTTACCTAGCAGTTAATATAACATGAGAGTAGTACAATTTTATATCAAGGTTCCAAGCTCTTGAAGAAGTCTAAGACAGGGTTAGGATCTTCTACTTCAGACAATCCAAGAAAGCAGACATGAAAGATATCTGAGTAGAGAAACATGATTCCTAGTAACAAAATATGAAAGTAAGCAAAGCGAGTCTACAAGGAAAGAGTAAATTGGTAATTAATCATCAACCAAACCTACAACAAGGTTAGAGAAAAATCCAAGGAGATTAATCTGTCAGATACTTCAGAAAGAAGCAGTCGCCTCAATTTTTACATCTTAAGAGCTAGTTCTTTGCAACTGTAGAGTTCTTTACTTTAGAAGAGATATCATGAATATATAATGTAAATATCAACTAGAAACCTGAAAGATTTGAGTAGGAATATTCCCAAACAAATATATATATTTGAAGTGTAAAATTGGGCCTGGATGCAGCTTTAGTAGTTCAGGAAAAAATGTTTTACTTCAAAAGCTAAGTAACTCAAAATTTGGCTTTCTGGTGCTTTTTTCCCCTCCACGCTGACTGTTAATGAGAAATCAGCAGTTACATTTCCCCCCCTTTTGATTGAAGTACATTAAATATTTAGGCCTTGTAGAATCTTCTTGCAAGTGTTAAACATGTCAGATGTCACACAAACAGATTCATAATTACTTCACGTGGAATCCGAAATGAAGCTACAAATCTTTTTTTTAAAAACTGGTAACTTCAGAATTGGCTGAAATATGCAGCCATTGTTATACATTCTAAGTAGTTTGTGATCCTCTTAGATAAAGCCATTCAGGTGAGTACATATGAACATATGAGTGTGTATGCAAAGGCAGCTTTTAACATTAAAAATGTGAGAAAGACTGTATTACAATCCTCTGTTATTTTGCTTTGTTTTTGGAGCAGTGATGCAAAGTTGCGTGGGAATTGAGAATAGAACTTGTTCCAGAAAAGACACAGTTAAAAATTAAGGAGGATAAAATCAAGGATTTGATGCAGGGATTATGGAGTTTTCACCATAATTCCCTAATCCCTACACTAAATCCTCAAAGTTAACCTCATGAAAATTTCTACCAACTGTTTCAGAGTTTGGATTTTATGTCCTACTTTACTAAAATCATTAAGGTCACTGAAATGTTAAGCGTTTCCACCTTGAAGCGGTCAATGGGTGGATTCATTCCAGTGACAAGATGCAAGAATCTGCAAATTTAAGGCTTGCATGTTATAGATCTTTAAGATATCATTTATATCTATGTAACCTGTTTTAAAGAATTAAAACATATAAGCTTTTGTTACAGGTAATTGTAGGCATAAATATTGGTCCCACATTGCAAAAGATACATTTAAGAAATATATTCTCATGTTCCAATAATAGTGACATATTAATAATAATTTCTATAAAAAATGTAAAGTATTATGGAAGCTTGAATTGTACCAAATAAAACAAATAGATTGATATTATAACGACCTGTTTTATTCTACTATAAGATTAAAAACATTTTTTGCTATTAAGTTATTTTCCAGTTGTCTTCCCTTCCTAAATCCTTCAAAATTAGTCAGTTTAATCATGCAGTATCATATCATTTCTTATATTATATTAATCTACTCATCCATCAAGAGCAGTTTAATTTGAGAAAAACTTTAAAGGTAATTTATGGCAGTGTTTGTTGTGGGATTGCATTACTAACTCAGTGGTTGCTTAGTGCAAGCATAAAGCTTTATATATCTTCAATTAGAGCAGAAGTGTTTCAGAAATAAAAAGCCTATCTTATTTCAACATTGAAAGAATCTGAGATCCATACATAAGATCTAGATCCATAAAAATCCATGGTTTGAGGACAAGCCCACTGTTTATTTGCTCAAAAACCAGATTATGCATTATGAGGTTTGATAACAGTTTATTACAGGTAGAATTTACCTTGTTGATCACAACTGTCCATTGTTTCTGGAACTCAATCTGTTAAATCACTGGAAGATCCAGTTTTACCAAGACCTAGATCCATTCTGGAATGATTCAAAGACTTTGTTGTATTATGCCTGACACAGGTCACTACAGTTTAGAATTTTGGTTTTAATCAAAAATTCATTCAATATATCATAGATAGATAGATAGATAGATAGATAGATGGATGGATGGATGGATGGATGGATGGATGGATGGATGGATGGATGGATGGATGGATGGATGGATGGATGGATGGATGATAGGTAGGTAGGTAGGTAGGTAGGAATAAACAAACAAACAAACAAACAAACATTGGTACAGATATAGATCAGGGGTGTCAAACTTGATTTCATTGAGTGGCACATCATCTGTTTGATCTCGGAAGGTCAGAGGGAGGGTGACCAGAGTTAGGCATGGTAATTGTGGGCATAGTCATGGTGGGTGTGGCATTTGACATAGGCTAAAGTTGCATTTTTCTCCTTCTCTTCTTTCCACAGTTCTTTACTATAACCACTTCCCTATCTCTTCTATCGGATATTACTGGCAAACATTTATTACTTATTCTTCATACTAAACCTTTTATTTCTAAATTTATACCTCATTGTTTAATAGTAAATTGCTTTTCCATCCAGAACAGCTATTTATAATAAAAATACAACAGCATAAATAACATGATAATACAAGAGCTAAGAGCAGAATAAATTTCCAGGATGGTAAATAGAAATGGCTGTCAATTATAGATACACAATAGAATACAGAATAGATTGTATATTAAATGGACCTACAGTATGTAAAATCTGGCATCAAACTGTAGTATTAAAATAGGAGGTTGCTTGTTTTCTATCCAGATCAGGCACTTACTTGAGGCCACATAATTGTAATCCAGTTCCAAGCCAGTCCTTCTGCAGCATTCTGACAGCTAAAAACAGGCCACAGACCATTTTGGGCAGAAGAGGCACCGCAGGCTGGTCCTTTGATATTTCCAGGCCAGGCATCCCATGGGCTGGATCTGGCCTGCGGGCTTTGAGTTTGACACCCCTGATATAGATGATAGATATAGATATAAAGGAGGATATAAACTGTCTAAGTAAAGCTCCTTTTCCAATTGACTGATGGAGAATTTGTCAAGGCCAGTGTATTCAAGTGGCATTCCAGTTGTTTTGGGACTGCACCAAGGCACCTATTATTATTGGTACTACCCTTGCTTGCCTTTGCCACAGTCATTCTATTTTAATTTGCAGGTCTTTGTATTTTGTTATCTTCTCCAATTCTTTCTCTTCTATTCTGTTGTCTCTACATGCTACTATGTCTGCTATGGCAGCATGCTGTTGATAAGAGAGATAATTTTTTGTGTGTCTCTTATCGACAATTGTCCGTCTGGGGTGTTATGTTGTAGGTACTATTTGAATTTTAAAGTCCTAGAGCCTTTAGCTTCTTCATTTTCTATGATTTTCTATGATTTTCAATATTTTATGTTCCCACAAGTTGTTGCTTACAAGCAAATGATATTTCTTGTAGATATTCCAATGCACCATTATTGCTATTTTGTCATGTCATTGCTTGTAATCAATCTGTATGATCTTATTGTGGCAGGTAACCAGTATTTCTTCGGTTTCATAAGCAGCATTTGATGCGGGGAGGGTGTTCTAATTTTTTTTACTACTGGTTCTGTGGGCGTGGCTTGTTTTGTGGGGTGGTTTTATGGGCATGTGACTGAGTGGGCATGGCCAATTTGATGTCACTCATGCCCACTCACATGACAAGCCACGCCCACAGGAAAAGATAGGAAAATTTCCCTTCTTTTAGTGGCCCTGGCATGGGATGGCAGGGCTGCAAGACGTGCATCTTACTGGAGACTGACAGCTCCATCATGTGAGTGTGAGAAGTCTTCCTTTACTTTGCAAGGTTTTTCCCTGCACACAATGGCTGAGAGACGCAACGGAGCTGCCAGTCTCCAGTAAGATGCACGTCTTGCAGCCCTGCCACCCCATGCCATGCCCCACCTGCCACCCCCAAATTGTGCCCCACTGCAAGACACACATCTTTACCACACCACCCACCACCCATCCCGCTCCTTTTGTGCTGCCAGAGGAGCGGGATGCTCAGTTCTGCTTTGGCTGCTATTCCCAGGTCAAAGGGCCAGAGGCTGAACGACTCCTAAAATGCAGGGATTGAATGGCCAGGACGGGGGAGAGGTGGTCTCTTTTTTTTAAAGCGCTGGCCCCTTATTCAAAGGCAGGTGATATTTAGCCGGATCAGGTAATTTCTAGGTGACTGAAATCCAGCCACCATTCGTGCAGTAGCAGAATTTTGTGCTGTTCCAATGATAATCAGGGAAAAAACGGGCTAAACAATTAAACACTCTCGTTTGTAATCAATCCTTTGCTTAGTTTCATTTTCACAAATATTATAACCTACAGTTTTATTATATTAGATGTATTTGTGCTAGACAAAGTAATGTAGTATTTATAAGGCGGGGGGTGCTTTTAGAGTATACCATATTTGGTTTATTTTGCAGTTGCTATAATCTAGGATTGCACCTACCTCTCCTGATCGTAATTGCTGTCTTTTATCTCTCTTGTTACTACGTGATGTTGTTGATCGTTGACCGAATACATAAATACATGTTAAATTTCAAAGGCAGGTGTGATGACATCTCTCTCCACCCACCCTCAACCCCAAGAGGGTGGATTCAGGCTGTAAAACTCCCTAGTGGTTTGACTGATGAAGTTTATCAGAGATAAGCCACAGTTCGGGTACAACTAAACTAATTTGCGCCGTTGCCATAATGTGCTGCTAAACGAATTATGTTCTGCATCGAAGAGATGGGCTGGTTGTAGCAGAAAGGACCATATCTCTGCCTGGACTTACCTGTGGGGTGAACTCAGCCATCTCTGAAGGCTGGTAGCCATGATGCTTGGTAAGGGTGGGGAGACAAAGGAAATTCACAACTTAGGTGCAAATGTGCTGTTTGGGCATTGGGCCCCCTAACACACAAGCCTCAATGTTGCAGCTAACTTCTTCCAGCATCCCTCGCTCTTGCCCACTCTTGCTGTGGACACTGGGATACGTAGTCCCAAGATTTGGAGGTATGCATGCAGTGCGCGAACGCTTTCTCATCTGTACATAGAGCAGAAATGGGGCTGGTGGAATGCAGGGATGTCGGAGTACGGGTGGGTCAAAAACAAAACAAAAAGCAAGATGGCAGCTGCAATTGTGTGGCTGAGGCCCCGCCCTCTATTACGTGTTGATTGCACAACGACACTCACCGTCTTTGTGGGTACCTGCAGTGACATATGTCAAGGATGTCTTAGTTTTTGTGAAAGGAAGGTTACGGATTGCTCCGTGATCCAAGGAATATTCTGCATGCAAAAACTATAAATTATGTGACCCAAAGATGCTTTTTTCTTCAGGAGGCCAACTGGACTTTCTTGGTTTTTTTCTTTGAAGACGTTTCGCTTCTCATCCAAGAAGCTTCTTCACCATCCTTCACCAAATGGTGGGGAACGGAAAGATATATATTCCTTGAAGACAGTTGGTCATTTGCATCCTTTTGGAGGGTCGTTGAAGCACTTGGAGGTTTATCTGTGTCCTCACCTGAGTGGTGCAAATGGTTCCTGTAATATTTTCCTCTTTTGGTGTGGG